>VZTZ01040976.1:1563728-1694307 GCA_013400955.1 Drymodes brunneopygia | reverse complement strand
CAGCTCATTCATATCCCAGCAGCTTGAAAGCCCTGACCTCCCCCTCACCCCTCCCGCCGCCTCCCTCCACCCCAATCCGAAAAAATGCGTCCTAAGGCACTGGCACCAGAGGAAGTGTTTACAGAGAGTGGTGAGCCTTGGGAAAAAAAAAAGGGGGGGGAAGGACCATTTAAATGTACTGGTCTTAGTTATTAAGAAAACAAATGGAGATGGGGAAAAGAAAACCCACAGCCCACCGAGAGAGCAATTATACAGTTAAACAAAAAGCTGTAGTTGCTCGCAGTGGTAACCGGGTTGCAGATAGGCTGTTGTTTGCCTGTGTGCCTCTCTGTGCCTGGGGAGGAAGAAGAGAGGCACAGGGAACTGGTAATGCGACAAAAGGGGTGCTCCAACACTACACCCCACCTTTCACAGCCTTCCAAAGGCCAGCCAGAAGGAGGAGATGCAGAATGAAATGATGGCTCCTTTCTGTTCAATTTAAAAGCATAAAACAAATGCAGAACTCCTTAGGGGGAAGGGGGAGGGGTCTTTGGTTTTTATCAAAATAACATTAGTCAGACTTTTACCCAACAGCAGGAGCTGATGGTATCTGGAGTCCATTTTATTGCACCCCAAATGTGAAAGAATAGGGGTGACTGGATAAACTGGCCTCAAGGGCTTCTGACTGCTATTCATAGAGCAAAGCTGCAAATGGAAAAAATATTTTAAGAAGAAAAAATTGGGGTAAAAGAAAGAATAGCAAAGTCCCTTGCACCCTTACCAGATCTTCCTCTCAAGTTTGGCCTTTAAACCTTTAAAACTTTATGGATATCTTAAAAGAATACCTCTGAAAGAAAAAGCCCTGGAACCCATCTGTACAACACAGAAGAGCCGTGTGAGGGAATATTTGCAAGTGAGGTAAAATTAAAAAAAAGGAAAGATGGTTAAAGAGTGTTTGGATCAGGAGTTTGAAAACAGGGTATTGAAAAAGGAGGCTACCTCAGGTCCAGAGGGTCTATGGCAGAATACAGAAGTACGAGAAAACAAAAGGAGAAATCAAAAGGAAGCAGCAGCACACTGAGAGGAATATAGATAGAGATTTACTTATCAAATAGTACTCTCTTAAGTGAAGGAGCTTAAATATGCAGTGGGACTAAAAGCAGATATAGGGATTCAAGAATAGCTTGCAAAAAAAATTGAATTTTTTCTCTCTGAAATTTCAGAGTCAAGAATATCTTTCTAGATTACGAAAAAACAAAACAAAATGAACCTGTTACAAGTGGTCCCATTTATAAAGCTCACAGTGAGCACAGCCTCCATGTGCAGTGCCAGCAGAGTGGAGAAAGGCATTACCCCAGCAAAGGTGAGAGATTCACCTTCCCCAGCCAGGTGGGCTCACAGGGTAGCTCTGCTCTCTTTTGCCCATGTCCATGCCAGATGCCTCAGCCAGTGCATTATTCCAGTGAAAACACTGGTGTAGCCCTGCCACCCTAATTCTCTCCTAATACCTAAAAACATTCCCAGCCAAATCCAGGTGAAATTAAGCATGTGTCTACAAAAGATTTGCTTTCACTGATTCAACATTTTCCAATTTTCTTCAGGAAAATCCCAGTCCAGCATAATATTTATGAGAACAATGAATACTCAGTCAGGTCTTCACAGCCTGAGCACACACACACATTTGTGTGATTCACTTACGATTATCCTGACTGACCTCTAATTCATTCTTTTACCCTTCTTCCTCCAGATGCATTTGCACACTGACAAACCATTTTCTTTTTCAATCAATCGGCCAGGAGAAATGTTTCCTCCATCTGCAGAAATTCCTACACTCACTATCCAATAAATTTACCCAGCTGTCTTTGTAGAGTGACATGGCAAAATAGCACATTCAGTAAAAGCCATGTGAGAAATTAACTGTGTAAAAAAAATACCTTTATCAAGGATCTTTGACCTCTGAACATTAATCCTGCTCTCTGGGATTTATTTTAATATTTTAGGGTAATAAGAAGTTCCAAAAACCTTTGATTTTCTGCTTCCACAAATTACTTCTAAGGACAAAGGCAGACAAAATATATACATATATCTATACCAGAGAAATTGTGTATTAATAAAAATCATAACTTAGAGCCTGAAATTTTTCCAGCCTTGTAAAGTAATAAAGGTAACTGAAAGGAGAGACCCTTTCTTTCCCAAGAGGTCGTTGTGATTGCATTTAGCTCTTAAAACTTCTTGAAATATCAAATTTCAAACTCACAATATTTTAAAGTTATTTTTATGGCTGTCTCAAAGGTTTTGGATAGATATACAGGTGGAAAGTACCAGAGTTTACAGGCAGAAAGTAAAATTTTTTTTCCAATTCTTTTAATATAACTGCTTTGAAAATATTTTTTCTGTTGGCACAATACATCCATCATATTTCATGTACAAAGTGCAAAGGCATAGCGTACTGTTTGTACCAGCAAGAGATGACCCACTATATTTTAATTATTAATAATGTGGCTGTCCCAAATTCACACTGAAAAAACACCTATCATGATATAATGTATTCTCTTTATGTACGTATACAACAAATATACAACTGTACTGTTCACTGTCTAAAACTGATAATTATTTTTCCATTTAGATCCTGCACAAAGTGTTCCACATTTATTTTAATTTCTAGTGAGAAAATAGAGCTTCTTTTTCTAATAATAACATAAGCTGAAGCAGTTAATAAAGTGTGCATTAATTTCTATTCCAGAGCATTAATGCTCATAGTTACAATACTCACATGTATTGTTATCACAACACATTATTGGTGTGTTCTTTTTTTAAAGACAAAATACGACCTAATGTATATGAAGCGCTTACATTGTAAACCTCTTGTTTTATACAGCATTTGTTTTATTCAGCAATAATCTTGTGTTCAAGCAACTTCAAAATGTTTAGGGATAAGGAGGTATAAGGATTTTGACCAGTTCTTGGCTTTTGTTCTTTCTCTCTTGAAAGAAAAAAGTATTAAGGAATAAAATTCTCAACACCTAACCCTTTGAGTTAGATGGATCCTTTCAGCCATAGTTGTCTCTCTAGCAGAAGCAGGCTTGCTTAATAGTCATAAATATTTCCTGGGTCATTTCTGTAACATCCAGCTTTGAAGGAGGAGGATGGCTCACATTGCTTGTTCCATCACTGCCTCCCTATCTAAGTCAGGTCCATTCCCTGAGGCAGATCATATGGGATGATTGGAAGTCCAGCCAACCCATTCACATTGCAGTAAAGATGCTTAGGTCCAGATTCTTCTCTCTGCATTTCTGCACTTCATCTAAATTTATTTTCACAAGCTCCAAAATTACTCAGCTCTTGTATCTATTGTCTATAGTAAATGGAGAAAGACAAATTGCTTCAATGTACAACCCAGCCCACATAAACCAGACTTAAAATCCTTTTAGATTTGCCCAGCTCTCTGCCTTGACTGCAGAGAGAATCCAAAAAAACAAAGCTTTGGTCTTTGGCAACTTAGTTAAGCACCTAAATTTACATAGATCTAATCTCTGCCTCTAAGAAAATTTCATTGGAAAGAAACCTTTGATGAAAAATGGAAATGAACTTTTATGAGAACGTTATTATGATTTTGGTCCTTTTATCCAGATCAGCTCTAATTAAAACAAATAACTTCATCTTTAGTCAGAAGCTTTGAGCTTTCAGCAACAGGATGTCACAGGGCTTCCTTAAGAACCCACTTCAATAAATCAAGCAGCTATGATAAGCTCTGTTTTGAGAACTCAAGGTATTGCTTGTTGGAGGAGCATTTCCGTGGACCACTCAGAAGATAGAAAGGTGTTGCAAGGTGAAAATTTGAAATAAATAAGCCTGTTTGCAGGCTTTCAGCAGGAAAAACACAAATGAGGGGACACGTGCTGCAGCAGTTTTCTGACTAGCCAGAACTAGGCAAGGAGTCCAACAAGCACTGTCCACCAAGGACTGTCACTTCTCCCTTCACCAAGTGCCTTATTTTATGCATACATTGGAGTTGAGGGATTTCTAAACTGATTCTTAAGATACCCCCGTAGAAAGTGCACTGAATTATAGCACCCAACAATGTCCTCCAAGACCATCCAAGAAGGAAGAAAAAGCGCCTCAGGGCAACCATTTCCACATTTGCTTTGTGCTGGGGTGGTTCAGCTGGGTGAAGCATGTAAAGCTACGCCTGAAAGAACCTCTGTTGAATGCACCATTTACCCATACTCCATCAATAACCTCCAGCTGCAAAGCTGAAAATGAGACATGCTTGGACAGCTGGCAAGATTGTCTGAGTTGTGCCATCGATTCTGGAGCAACCTGAGCCCCACATCATTACCTCTGCCGTTGACAAAATACCTCTTCCTAGCAATCCTTCATGGAGCATTATTAACTGCCCAAGTAACGCAGTGAATCAGCGGTGGCTTTCACCAGTTAGAAAAGATAAAGGTTCAAACTGATGGTGCCCCCAAAATGTCCCAAAAAGCCCAGAAACCTCAGAGACAGTGAATGACCAAAACTGAATGAGTGATGATGTTGGATGTGATTTCTGAGATAGTTATATGTTAATTCCCCTTGCCATTCTGAATGCAGTAATTGAAAATTACTAATTGCAGAGATGAACTGTCAGATATTTTCAAAGGGTTTTTTCATCACAGGAGACTGTAGTTTCTATAGAAAGACAGCCTTAGACACATGAAAATTTCTTTGCTGAAGGGGACCTCTGATTCAAAAAGGAGGGGAAGATTCAAAATGGGGAGGGGGGATGTTTGAAGAAAGCCAAAGAATATTTCTCATATATGGGAGATTTCAATCCCTAAAATATAATTTTAGAATAATTTCAAGACAGAAAATCTGTTTAACTCCCCACATTTTATATTTCTTAAATAAATGGCTAGTTTGGGGGCCATAATAAGGACATGGAGCATAAACAACATATAAGAAAAATAAGAGATCTCTCTCCTTGTCCAAAAATCCAGCAAATCACAATGAATCTTTAAAACAATGAGTACAAAAAGGGGAAATTAACTTCAGAACAGTCTCACACTGAATCTAATCACGGTTACAACTAGCTGTTAAGAAGAAAGGGATCATCAAGGGATCACTAATTGCTTTTTCACATTTTTTTCTGCTAACATTTTTTACCAAAAGCTGAAGCTGATGCTCAAAATATTTCTGAGACCAATCTCTAAAAAATCAAATGTTAAACCTTGAAAGGATCCCTTTTTATGCTTTATCATTTAAATTAGAAAGCACCTATATCCTAGGACTGTGATAAGACAAATCATATATTAAATTATATAAGTGTGTGAAGATTAGAGGGGGTTAGAAGCTACCTGGCAAAATGTCATTTTTTTCAGAAATGTTGACTCATCAAAACTGAAGTTAAGCAACTTCAGTATGGTTACAAAGAAAAGGAAATGTTGGCAACTCTCCCAACTCAAAGAACCTATAGCCAAAAAAAGTTTGAAGATCTCATTCCATGTTTTGTTTTATTGTTATAAAAGTTTTTTATTACAGTTTTTAATTAGCATATATTAAACTAAGTTCTTAAAACTGTGCTATTAAAACTTTCCTGCTATTGATTTTGGCACAAGCTCATTTACATTCAGGTCTGTCTAGTTCAATATAATGTAGATACATGACTTAAAAAGAGAATTTCAGAAAGAGGTCGTAGAAGACAAAATTTGCAAAAACAAAACATAATGAACAGATCTGACCACAGACAATGTGAGAACCTCAGTAGAATTTAGAGCAAAGAAAGTGCTTTTCAACCTAGAAAAATTCACCTGAGTTTGAAGTCACATTTTCCAGCTCTGTCCAATCCCTCACTTCCAGACCCATTCTTCACCTGTCTTGCTGCATGCTCACATCTCCCCAAAATATGTATCCTGAGGAATGAGTCTGCACACAAGCTGTTACTGCTGAGCAGCTGGTGTTAGGAACAGGGCATGGGTCTGTCTATGGGGACTTGGAGCCTACACGTGCCTCACACCAGCCTTGATTATAAAACTTTGTCAAGCTCCCTCAGAAATCTGGAGTACTAGTTATGGAAATGTATTTCAATACATCAGGCTAGACACTAAGAAAATCAGAAATTAAAAAAAAACCTAGATTTGCATTAAGTATGCTTTGAAAAAATTAGTGGTTTGCTTCCCTCATTTTCTACAATTTCACAACTTTCTAAAGAAAATATGAAACATATTCCAAATAAATCTGGAATTAATTATTTTTCCTTTGGGTCACAACAGTTCATAAGCAGCACCTTCATCTAACAGTAAATTGCTGATATAGTGACACAACTTAGGAGAAAATATCCTGTTTTGCAAGGGCAGTAGAAACTGGCCTTCACCATGAATTGCCACCATCACTAATGAAAGTGGCTAGCTGGGTGGCTAAGGAGACCTCTCATCAGGGAATGTTAATGGGGAGGAATCAACCTTATATGCAATAAGTGAACAATCAGGTAATGGAGTCAAGGAACCATATAGGCAAGGTGGAAAATAAATGCCAGGGACTTGAGAAATCTAATCAATGCCTGATTAAGCTAATTGAAGCCTGGCCACTGAAAATTAATGATTCAGAAAATTGCTCCCAGAACAGAAAAAAGCAAAGATTGCTGGATCTCACATAAGAGACAGAAGGTTCAAATGTGAAAGCAGTTATCAGGAGATTAATATACAGTACCCAGGGTACATAAAAGTTTGCTATCTCACCTTTTGCCCCATTAAGTGTATGGCTTCCCTACTGCTTCTCCCAGCCCAGGCACCCACCATGGCTCTGAAGTCCACTAGTTTGATTTTTTTAACTGTGACAATAAAGGGAACACTAAAGCTGAAAAGAGCAGTAGTGTTCTAATTACTCCAGAATGTCTTCCTTTCCAACTTCAGTGAAAACAAAGGGCTTGTGTTCAAACTGAAAAACATAAAGTAGCGATGATAAAAATGACTGTGGCATGAAATGCAAAAGACACTTTATCACAAGCTGAGGTACAATTGCTCTAATCCTAATCATCAGTGTTTTCAACTAAAGGATCCTTTAGAAACCCTTATTGAACTGGTGGGCTTTTCTTTTTGTTCCTATCATCTGTGTATTCCTGGATATCTGTGGATAACTGCTGGGATCTGTCATTAAAAGAGGTCATTAAAAGTTTTTTTTTAAAAAGCAGGCCTTATATCAGAACACCTGCACTTATTACACAAAAGCCTTCACCTCTACAAGAAATTTCCCAAGGTAGTGGGTTTTGAAACCATTAAGTTGTAAAAATACTTACAGTTCAATATTTAGTGCTTTCTTAGACCAGGAGATCCCAAACCAAATTCTTGTGGTTTCCATGGAGTTCTGCTAAGCCATGAAAACAAGGTTGTGGACTGTCCATAGGAGCATATCAAACAGTAGTATAATTCCTCCATTAAAAATCTGACGAGAAAAAAGTGCATGACTTTATTAGCACTCATTTAAGTATTGAATTTCTTCTGAATTTTTCTGATTCTATCTGTACGTTATTACTCATTTGAGATGCTGTCTTCACTGGACTCACAATTTTAAAAGCCATCAAAACTGAAGGTGTGACAACAGTCCTTTGGCATAAAAAGATTTAGGGATCACCACTTTCAAATCAACACTGATTTTATCCTGGCATTGTGGGATTTTTGCTGCCAGCTTTGCTAGTTCCACCTGAAGTTTGTCCACCTTTCTTCAAACTTAATTAAATTAATTTGGAGCATATTTATAATTTAATACATCATTGGTCTTCCATTTTCCAAATAATTAATAAATAGACCAACTTCTACCCATAAACTGGAACCTACGATATTCCAAAGGTTATTTTTTCCCCCTGAGGAAAATGAACTCAAGTTTTTTTTCTTCTGCTTTGTACTCTTTTATCCGCAGAGCATGCTACTTTCTCAGAGTATTACTCTGCTCAGAATATCAAAGATACTAAAGTGTTACTATGTCTGACTCAGACATGCCCTGATGCCTAATGGCATACTTGCATGCAATTAATATGCAGCTAAAGAGATTCCCAAAGCTGGCTGAATGTGACACCGCTAAGCAGTGAAACAGAGGAAATGGGTGGGGTTTAGGCATCAATTCAGCTGAAGCAGGCATTCTGCCAGGCACTGTAAATCCTATCAGAACAAAGGGAACAAAAATTTCACTCCTTGGAATCTCAGAAATACACCAATTTAAACAGTTATTTTGAATACAGAGGATGTAAGATCAAATCTATCTTCTGCACTGATTCAGAAGGAATATTTGAATCTCAGGCTTCTGTCTCCTCTTACCACCTTTCAAGGGAAATTCCATCCTTTTGTTTCCTTAGCTGTCTAAGGTGATACTTCACTTCAAGAAGTATCAGTGATTATGTACAGAAATATACTTTATCAACTGGTTTTCATTCATCTACTGTATCATTTATACATTTAAGGAACTAGTGAGGTGCAATAATCCTTTACAAAATTTGTGCCATTTTTTCCCTACTGTATCATCAAACTCTGTTTCTGAGATTTTTTTATAGCTTCTGTATTTTTAATCATCCTATCAGCTAAGTTGCCAGGAACTGAAGTAAGTCTTACTGCTCTGCAATTCTCCAGGTTATTATACAGGCTTTTTATAAATATAATGTTTGCTTTCTTCTAATATAATTGCTGACTTAAAAAAGAGAATGTGTACTTCAGTTAGCAGCTATTTTACTCTTAAATTCATTAGTATGTCTATTTATA
Source organism: Drymodes brunneopygia (assembly GCA_013400955.1). Taxonomy (NCBI): domain Eukaryota; kingdom Metazoa; phylum Chordata; class Aves; order Passeriformes; family Petroicidae; genus Drymodes; species Drymodes brunneopygia. The sequence goes on along the minus strand of VZTZ01040976.1, from coordinate 1,685,602 downwards.
CTCCATCCTGCTTGATGCTGTCCATAACCCATTGTTTTGCTGGCTTTGGACTCTTCAGCAGACTTTCACCTTCCCAGCTGGGTAGGAAGAACTTCCAAGTCTCCATTACATTAAAGATGAAATTCCTTGACTTGACAGTTGTCAAAACCCCATCTCTTGAAAGGAACTCTTTCCTTCAGGATATGCCCTGTCTTAATCTATCAGCTACCAGTGCTGTCCTGTTTGGGTCATGGAAATAGACCATGTACATGGAAATAGAACTCACACATAAAAATTGTGTGGGCAGTCCTCCTCACTTGCAGCAAGTTCTGCCATGTCTCTAACATCTTTTGAACAGAGATTACTGCAGTGACTCTAGACTGAAAACAAAACAGGAGAGAGAACTAAACCAGCCTTCCCTTCACAGTGGGCAAAGTACTGTACCCTGCAGAAGCAGAGCTCAAAGGTTGTTGGAGCAGCTTTGGAAAGGCTCTCCCTGCTGTTTGCATCTGTGTGGTTGCATTCATTTCCTCTAAGTTACTGCCCTGATTCAGAATACCTTCTTAATTACCAGTGCATCAAATTTCTCTTATCTGCCTAAGCTTTATTGTTGATTTAGGAGGACACCGGGTCAAAAGCCAACTAAACCTACCGTTCCAAAATAATTAAGGAAAGCACTGTATACCGAGCTGCTATCAACTCCTTTCTCCAGACTGTGCAATCCTCTTTTGCCTTCTGCCAAGTGCTATTGCACAAGAAACCCTTTTCTGAAAATACTGGTCATTCCAAGAAAATCAAATAGATCACTTTGTAACATTCCCATGAAAAACTATCAACTTTACTTCCTAAGTATGGGAGTCTTCCCTAGCTGGTGCAAGACTACTGAATTTTACCATGAAAGGCCCTCTTCTAGATCAAGTCCTACATCAGCCAGCTCTTTATAAAGACAAGCATTATTCCACAATGCCATCACAAGCCTTACTGCGAAAGAACCAAAGGAATCTCACCCTGTTACTACTACAATACACATTTATTTCATAAAATCTTCAGTCTTAAATGTTCCTGAAATTATCTCAGCATCAAGAATCAAGTTCTTGAGTGTTCACAAACAGAAAGCATAAAAGGGCAGCAAACATGATAGAATTAACATTTCATATGGAATTCAAATGAGTGCATATATTTGGTTGTGGGTTTGGGGTTTTTTTCACAATTCAGTCAACTTTAGTCAGACTTATCATTGATTTACCAATCTACAGAAGTGTTCACACATGCAGATACTTGCTGGGTACAGCACAGTAAGATATTCAAATGGAATTTTTAAAGAAAACTTTAAAAGTGGAAAAGGACATACCATATTAAAAAAAAAGAGACAATTATTTCTGTTCACTACACTCAAAAATCAAACTGTATTTGAATTACATAGTGAATATATACATAAATTCTATGTCATATAACAAAAGGAAGCATTTGTTTCATTTCAAATAATTTCTTGTAGTCTTTATCCACAACTACACTGATTGAAGTGGACAAGAGTGAATTGCAGCTGGAGATCCGGTGTTAAAAGACAAACTCACTGAAAAGCATAAATTTATTATATATCTGCACTTTTATTCCATGCAACAATTGCAAAATGCCACTCAGGAAATACCATCTCTGAGCTGACTGATAGGATCATTCCCTTATCTCTTTTTTAGCTCTTGTCATTCCTCCTTGCCATACCAGTCACAAAAAATAGGCCAAGAGGGGGTGGGGATAAGTAACATTTAATAAATCTACTAAAAAAAGGCAAACGTGTGTGTGTGTGTGTATATGTATATATATGCTTTAAGAATATACATCTGACTAATTTTTTACCTATTTGTGCTGACATGTGAAAAAAAAATATTCGTATTTATCTGTAAACAAGTGAATAGTTAAAATGAGTCAGCTTTGCAAGCAGCCTACATGATGCTTCTGATAAGAGTTTCAGGAATCTCCTAGTACCTACAGAGGAACCAAAATATAAATATTAAATAATTACTAAGAATGTATTCCACCTGAGCCAGTAAATAATAACTTTCCAATCTGAATTCATCTTCTCAAAACAAAGAAAAGACTCTCTGATTCTCTTAACAATTTCATGGTGTATCCCAATGTTACCACAAGCCTTGAGAGATAAGGATTTTCCTCTGTTAAGAAAATCAAGTTATTAAATTGGTCAAAGATGACTCTACCAGAAATTTATTCAAATCTTCTTTATTAATTACCATAGGAATTTAGTTTGAGAGTCAGATATAAAATTTTACTCAGCTTTCACAGATAAAATATATTATGTACAAAAATTCCTGGGATTTTAATTTAGTAAAATCCCAACAGTACTTAACTGAGCAAGTTATTCTCAGTACAGAGAGGAGCTCTGCAGGACTGATTCCTTCTTTTACAGTGCATTAGTTTAATCACCTAGGAGATTTCTAACAGACGATGAAATCTAAACAGGAGCAGGAACTTCAGTTATCTTTGGATGAACATATTTAGTTTCACATTCCATGCTAGCACCGAGCAAAACAAAACTATTTAAATGCACTTCAGTTCCATCCACACAATTTATTTGACTTTTGTTGGATTTAAAAAGGCAGAACCAGATATTGTATGTTAATGCTGCAGTTAAATTCAGGTTCTCCTGTTAATAACTCTCTTGAAACAGAAGCCAATGAGAATTTTTTCTTTTACTATTTTTTGACATACAGTAATTGCAGTAACACAGTGAAATTTGTTTAGGATAGACAAGTGAGTCAAACTAATGATTACAACAAATTATAGTGCAGCCTTCTGTTATACCCTATACCCTTTTAAAAATAATTTGTTTTATTACACAGTCTCCCAATTATCAAGCAATAATCCAGAGAGACTCTCAAGACATAGTGACATATTGTTAACAGCTCAAACAGAAGTGAACTCTAATGAGCAGTCAAAATCAACAAACAAAAGAATAAAATCCTATCTTCCCTATACAAAGAACACTTCTTACTGGTAAGAAGATACTGGATCAGGCCCAAACTGTATAAAAATAACACCAGTTGATAATAAAGTAAGATATGATAACCCAAGTTAATAAAGTGCATAAAAAAAGAATGAAAGTTCAATGTTACCTTGTCTATTCCCACTTTTTCAATGTCTCTAGAAGACGTAAACATATTTTTTCTATAAAACCCCATCTTTTAATAGATCATGCCAATGTTTTTATAAAAAAATTACTCTTGTAGGTTAATGTTTTTCATTCCCTTATTTCTTTCATTATTTGTGTTTCTGCTTTGTAATAGTAGAATTGCTCATAACCAAAGATCTCAGTCATTAAAAAAGTATAACATGCACTATCTAATTTTAAGACTTGTGTGTAGAAATATGTAACTGGGTGCTAACATACAGGAGCATATCAAGGGGAGTCAACATGCAACCAAATTCAACTTACAAGAAAGTTTTGCGGTTTAAAGTTCAGAAAGTTCTTGACCCATAGTAGAAGTATGTAGCAGTAAATCTGTGTCTCCTACACCTTCCTTCCCATTCTACATGATGCTGATTGTGTCAGAAGGGACACAGTCAAGCATCCTCCCACCTACTCATCAGATGGCTGTGCCGTCAAGGGATCATGGTTTTCACTGGAGAGAGGATCTTCCCTGCACACATGGGAGGTGAGGAAAATGCTTTCCCATCTGGTTGCATGAAGTCACTCGCAAAGGAGATCTGAATGCAGAGAAAGTAGAAATTAGGCTAACATGTGGAAGACAGACAGATATTTTGTTGCCTTAATTCCCAGGTCCACTGTATTTTCATTCATCGTTCTCTACAACTTTGTAAATTTGAATCCAATATTGCTTTTACAAGCAATATTGACAAGGAAAGCTTTGCCATCAACTCATTATGCAAATCAACCAGCAACTGTTAGTTATAAGGTTAGATGAGTTCCTTCCCCTCATAAAATCAAATGATCTTCGCATGCAAAATATAGACAGGTCTTACCTAGTCTATCCTTCCTGATCTCTGCATTTAAACAACAGCTGCACATGGAAAAGTCTGAATTGAGGACATAACAGTAGCAACCAATTTAGTAAAGAATCAATACAATATTTATTGAGGTGATCTGTGAGAAAAACAAGCAAGTTGTTAACCTATTTCAGTATATACAGTTTTCAGAAATGTCCTACAAGGTGACTGAAAAATAAAATGTTTGGTATGGAGTAGGTTCAAAGTGGAACCTGCACATAGGAATATTATCCTGTAAAAAGGGATGGAATAGAATATATTGCCACACGTAATATTACAGACACACTTCTAGTAAATAAACCTCCATCTGGAGCTCCATGTTTAGGAACTGGATACTGAAGCTTGGAAGAATAAATTGCATTTACTTTTAAATATTTTCATAGATGATTTTCATGCTGATATAAGAATTATGTAAACAGCTGCTAAAATAAATCACCAGTATTTAGGTTGCAAGCTGTCTGGAGTACACACTGTCTTTAACTTTATGGTTGAGAGCACCCTGTGCTGTGCACCCTGTCACAAGGCCCATCTCATTACCTGTTTTACTGCAACACTCAACTGAAATGGAAAACTCAGTGCACAGGTCCATAAAATGCTTACATATATTTTAAGATGTTATACCTGCCAGGAGACCTTGTACACTAATTAAGCATAGAGAAGCCCAAAAGAAATTCAGATTCCCATTGTACAGTCAGAGAAATAATGCTCCAGAGGCTAGTTAAATAATTTAGTCAAGGGTTCCTTGACCCATGTCACAGGACCATTTATCCAACCATAAATCCAGATAAGCTTTTGTATTGTGATTCTTGGTACAAATTGTGACAGGGAACAGAAGATACACTACTTTAGTGCATCTGTGTACAATTTCTCTTTTAGTTGAAAGTCATATTCAAAGATTACCATCAGGAAATTAATTCTGGGGCTGACCAGAGTTAGATTCACAGAATACCTGCTTGACTCTTTAGCTGAACATTTAAAGCACCATTTCAACATTCAGTCCTTAAAATGTCCCCTTCTTCCACTGCTAAAGTCAATAAGGAGCTGTTGTGTAAATGCACAACCACCTAAGTAGTGACTACCCATCCATTACTTGGTCATAAAAGAATTGAAAAAGGCTCTGTACTTCATCTCTCTCTCAGGAGCCCACATCAGTAAACAGCAGCACATGAAAGAACCATTCTGGATTGTCCTCTCCTTAATAGCTGTGGCAGTCCTCTCTGCTTCACAGGTTTAATTCAGTTATTACATGACCATCATCATTTCCAAACAAGGAGATCACATCTCAACCCCTCTTGATGGGATTTATTCATTTTGTGAAATCTATGTAAATATTTCTGAGTAGAAACTGGAATGCCCCATGTCCCATCCCCCCCCAGGTGAAGAAAATCCATTATTGGCCTCCCAGTGCTTGGGCTCTCACTTCAAACATGCCACTGAGGATGAATGAAACATGACAGTCACAGAGGGATTTATTTTAACAGCCCCATTTAGATCCAAGTTCCATGACAGACACTAAGGAATGACTTGGAGAACTAAAATGAAGGTCAAGGCAGAGAGCAGCCTACAGAGAACCAACAGGAAATATCAAGCATGGGGACTTTGATGGAATTCACCCTGTCCAAAAATGACTCATAGTGTTTCTGTACCATGCAGATTCTTAGAAGGCTTGACTGTATCACATGAGGAACCCTCAGGAGCTAGTACCTCCACAGAGAGGTGCACTGCACTGCACAGATGTCTCAACTCAGGTCCCAAGACAGTGCAATCAAATTAATGTAGAACATGGCTCCAGTTAACAAGTCCTGCCCTTCAGCAGGCAAATATAGTATCATATTAGCAATGTTACACTGTGAGCATAAGACAATAATAGGGTTATACGATTAGGCAATCTCCACATTGCATCCCATTCTGAAGTATACACGTGCTAAATCTTACCAGGCGTACTTTTTTTTAAAATTTTAATACCCCTGACACTCCAGCAAGCACTCCCATCCCAGTGCCCACAGAACACTTTAAGAGCAAGCATGCTTTATTTTAAAGCCTTGGGACCTGACTTCAGGAAATTGTCTCAATCCAAATACACTTTGCTGAGTGTAAATTCAAAGCTTGGAGCAAGGTCCATTGGGTAATGAACCTCAGAGGCTATTAATCCGCAACCTACAATTTGTAAATGTGCAGGATACTGACTCAGTAGAAAAAAATAATTTTAAACATCTGTGGTATTCTTTCAATTCCAGATTAATTACACTGCTCAGATTGTAATGTTAGCCAGAAATTTCAAGTCTCTCCACTGCTATGTAGAGAATGCTGTAGTTTCCTTTGTGTTTATCACTGCTCTGCTACAGTAGGAAGCTTCTTGCCCAACAGAAGCATATGTTCAGTTCTGTGTCCTACATTTATTCCACAGCTCACCTTGCCTGCCTATTCTTTCTCTCTTTGTCTGAAGTCCTTCTGAAACTCTTTGTTACACAGCATTAATTATTATTATTACTACTTTTAAGACAAAGGCTGTGTACATACCCCCACATCACTCGATCAAAATGGTGATATAAATTAAAATCCAAACAGGCTGTTTAATCCTTTTGAGAAGCTAATAATTATTTTCAATCAGCAAAGACTATTCTGCCATTCCAAAGAATGATTAATGAGAGCAAATGTGTTTGTAATTTATTAGCAGCAGCTTGGGGTGTGGGGGGAACAACTTAGGCATGGCAGCCATAGCATCAACATCTGATGATGTGAAGGCACTTCTGTTGCATATTATAAAGTCAAACATAAGGCTGCCTCTTTGGTGATTTATACTCTGCACAGTGATACCGAATGCCTGGGTTTTTTTCATGAATGGCTTTGCAGTTATTTTTTGTAGAACTGTCATAGAAAAAAAAGAAATCAACAATTATGTACGTCTTCCACAACACTCACTCACCCATCAGTATTCGTCAACATATGCTTCTCAAATAACAGAAGTATATCACAATAAAACAGGAGGGAAAAGGCAAACAAGCAGAAGGAAAGCAGAGGATTGACTGGACTGAGATAGGAGGAGCATTAAATCCCTCTATCAGAGTACCTGGTGAAATAGCTTTATGTCCTGCACACAGTATAGTGTCTGAGAACTCTGTAGACTTGAATATGTAATTTCATCTCCACAACACCCTTGCAAGAAGAGAATATGTCCATGTCAAAAACAGGAAATTGAGGGATGGCAGGACTGAAAAATCCTTAAAACACATTATGTTCTTATCTGTTCACTTAGTTTCCTAAATACTGCTAAAAACGTACTCTTGAGGTTGGACTCCCACAAGAGAACTTTGACAATTAAGGGGGACTTTATTTGCCTGGACAACCCACCTGACAGCAGCCAGACTCCGCTTTCATTTTGCCCTGAAAGTACCTTGCTTCTCAAGAGCTTTCCCCTGGTGTAAATTGCAATGAAACTTAGAAACTAGAAAGGCAATTCCTATGTCTAAATCACCAAAGCATTGCATTTCCCAAACAAAGTAATACATGCAGTATATCTAAAGGTACAGAAACCCAGCCTGAGCTGTTTCATACACGTTCTACTTGTTGTAAGGGCAAGAAGAGTGTCTGCAAATGCAGAAAAGCCGCAAAATTCAAAACAACATTTTTGCGTGCAAAAAGATCTCTGTGTGAATATTCAAGTTGATACTAAATCATCTCTGAATGGATAGCATATTCCTCCCAAACAAGTGATAGGACCAAGCTGGAACCGTCTGAAACCCCTATCTCTTGCCTCCCTCCCAGGAGGGTGTTTCTTTGATAGCTGGGATCAGTAGCAGCACCATCTGCCCCTTCTTTTGAAGCTGTGTCACTATGCAGAAAAAAAAAGCAAAACTGAAAGGACCAGAAGGAAAAATTAAGCACAGCATCACAGCATCTCTTTTCTCCCTTCTAGTAGTCCCAAAATCTTGTTTTCATTCTTTGTCTTTACCTTTGTATTAATGTAGAGGGATGAGAGGGAAACCAATCATGACCCATTTTATAAATAAGCAATTATTCCTGACAATTTATCGCTTGAGGAACCCCATCTGGAGCATTGTGTGTTGTTTGGGGCTCCCTAGGACAAAATGGATACTTACAAACAGAACAGTCCCATCATGCTGGTGAAGCACATGACAAAGGACAAGAGGTTGAGGAAACTGGATTTGTTCAACCCAGATAAAAGGCTGAAGAAGAGTCTAGTTTCTATTTTCAACATCATAAAGGGGGTAGACAGAGACAGCTTCTTCTCAGCAGTGCACAGCAAAAGACCAAGAGGCAATTCTCAAAACTTACATCACAGGAGACTGCAATGACATGCAAAAGGAAAAAAAAGAAACAAAAACAAAAAAAGAAGAACAGGCAGAAAAAGGAACAGGTTCACAAAGAGGTCATGAGACTTCTATCCTTGGTAATATACAAAGTTTTCCTGGATAAGGTCCTTTGCAATTTTACCAAATGTTAGCAATGCTTTGAGCAGGGGAGGGTTCACCAGATAACTTCCAAAGATACCCTCTACCCTAATCCACTCCATGACTCTGCACAGACTTTCTTATAATGTGATAATTAGGAAGATGTAAGTTTGAAGTGATGCAAAGAAGGATATGACACACAGGATGACCTTCAGTGCCCAACTTTACATCCGCATTTTAATGCCTTAGCTGATGAGCTGTTTTCCAACTTACGCAACAGTTCCTGCACAAAGGAGAAATGAATGAAATACCATAAAGTTTTCTGAGTAATCAGAAAATATTTAATAATTCTAAAGAAATTCCCCATTCAAAATTGACAGCTTCTGTTCAAGGCAGACATAACCCCCGTAGGCACTGAATGTGGCAGCATTAAAAGGATAACACTTTCCTTGTAGGATTTTGCCTGTATGTTAGACACAGATACACTTCCTTCAACAACTATCAAGTGGCACACATGCCTGCTTGTTCCACCTCATTCTTACTTAACCAAACTATTTTCAGTGAACAACATGAGCAAAAACCTTAGGAGGGATTTTTCTATGGCAAGCTATGAATCACATTTTTAGGCCCTTCTTTTATAATCACAGGGTACTGGCCACAGCTGGAAGCAGAACACAGTTTTCCTCAGATCAACGGTCTGCTCTGATATGACAAATTCTGTGTTTTCATTCTGTTCCCTTTGATGTCTCTCTCTTCTCAAGCCTCATCTTGTTTTCATTCTATACATTGTATTTGGTGAATTAGACTACAAAGTCTTGCAGAAGACATTGGTTTGAACAAGACTTCAAAAAATGGCTTAGTGCATCTGGATACCTCCAGTTGACTGACACTTTAATATAACTGGATTTTTACAAAATGATGGACACCTGCTCTTTGAAAATCAGACTCCTCTTAAGCTGTATGAAGATAAGCACCACAGAAGTGACGCACCTGAAACTAATAGACACTTCTGAAAATCCTGTGCCTTTACTGTGATTGATAGAGAACTGTGTGCATTTACAGCATCCTTTTAAGAAAGAGCCACATGTCTGGCTCAAGGGTAACAGCATCACCAGTTTCATATGCAACAACCTATCATAGTGCACCACTATGTTAATCTATTCTGAATAAATGAGAAGAGTGCTAAATTTTTAATGAACAGTGTTTCCACCTGTCTCAAGATAATGAAAGAATGTAAAGCTGTTCTTAGAACTTTACAGACAGCAAGAGTAATTAGACAGCATTGGCACCTATAACCTTGGACTGATCACACTATCACATTTTGTGTAGAAAGGGTAAATTTTTTTTAACGTATCTTTTCTTTCTAGAAAAAGAAAATGATTCCTTGATATTATATTACTCAGGGCTGCAGCATGAGGGAAAATAAAGCTCTATTCCACAGATCATTCTATATTCCCACTGTTCTATAAGAATTCTAGAGTCCTATGGGCAAGGGACAAAGACCGACAAGACCAGTACATGGGCTCACACTCACTTCCCACCTAAGAGAAAACCTCAGCCACAAAAGAAAGCGAATGTGCAAAGAATACCACTTGAAACTCACCATCTTATAACATGAAGTTCTGGAATGTTTTTCCTACCTTGCTGCAGTTACAAGATGACAGGCAATACAGAGGCAACAGATCCATGCCCACCTTGGCAAAAGGAGACCATCCTTTAACAAGCCTCTTGTTCTGCTTTATCATTTGAAACAGCTTGTGTACATTATGGATGAAATGGTATCTCTTTGCTAAAAGATAAAGTGGAGCATACAGTCTGTGACAGGACACTTGTATGCTTCTCTCATCAAGTCAAAATGGTGTCAAATCTCTTTTGTCTGTATTTGAAATGCAGCTTCCTCCCTCAAGAACGTTTTCAAGAACACTGATCATGTAACTCACACCAGATTGTGACACTAGGCTAGTGCAACTTACATTTATGAAGCAGAATGATTGTTCATCGTCCTGCTGCCTAATGAAATCAACTACATGAATAAATCCAGTGCTAATTAAGAATACTATTTATCAGAGTATGGATTACAAAAAGACAGTGTTTCCAGTTGACTGAGTCGTGAGAAAAGAACTACCTTGCAGGTCAGCAGGTGGCCTGGGGCTGCTTAACTGATCCTGCAGAGCTGCTGCGGATGCTGAAGTTTAAGGACCTGCTGGCAGCACCAGGACTGTCATACAGTGTGGCTCTCTGGCTGCTGAACAGACCAGACAGAACTCTTCAGATGTGAAATAAAAGCAAAGATCTTACTCTACATACTCAAAATGCTTAACTGGAAATACAGTGCAGTATTTCAGTGGTAGAAAAATAAAGTTATGAGGAGACATACTGAATTTGGTTCTACATATCACTCAGAGCAGGTTTGTCTTGGTTGTTAAGAACACAAGACAGAACACAAATCAGCTTATCAGAGAGGTTAAAATTACATTATCAAAAAAAAATTCACCATAAAAAGTGGGAGAGTACTGAAAGTGAGGCAACAGAATGAAATGGAGACTGATTTTAGTGAGTTATGTAGGGCATGTATAAGAAGAATCACAGAAAAAATGTGTAAAGGGCATGGCACCACAAAATAATATGATGTAGGAATACTGAAAACTGAACTAGCAGAGACCTTGACAGAGGACATAAGAATGTCTGAGGATCTGAAATAGATTTTTACAAAGGCCAGCATTAAAATAACTAGATAATGAATATGTCCTAAAATATGGTTTCAGTGTATTGGAGAATAAAAGCTAAAGGTGGTGGTGTAGCATCTACCATCATCAGGCTTAAACAATAGAGACAAAAATGAAACTAAATCAATAAGAGCTTGGAATACTATTGGTCTTAAAGGGTTGATACCTGAAAATATTCAATGATCAAGTAAACAAGTTAGCACAAATAAGAAACATGCTATCACATAATGTGTTTATCAAAGAATAACTCCTGGTTTTGCCTTACTGGTAAAAAAAACAAATAATAAAGATCAAGGAAATACAGGGAGATTAATCTTTGGCTGTTATCAACAGACATTAAAATCTTTTTTTCTCTCTTTCTCTATTTTTTTTTTTTGCATTACTATGGTTTTGCAGTGGTTACACACTGATAAAAATCCCTCATGTTTCAGCTGTCAGATTTTAAATATGAAAATTCAAGATAGTCATAGAGAGAAAAGTTATGTACATGTTTTATTTGATTCAGAATGAAGTACTCTGCACATCAATCAACTGTTCTAATAAATGAGAGATCAGACAAATTATATACAAGTAATTTCTATATTCAGAAAATCTGCTTTACTGTGATGGCTGCCCTGGGAAAAACTAAATTCAACACATATTTCGTAAGACAGTTGACTCCAACCACATAATTCAGGACAACTTGTATTATATAGGACAACTCTTACAACACTACCTAAAGTAGATGTGCTACCTTAGTGAAAAATCTGGTATTAGTGGTACAGTTTACTCTGAGGGTTAACTGTCTGGCTCACTGCAGAACTAGAAGTCCACAGTGGAGATTAAATGCGACTGCAAATACATCAGTTAAAAATTCATTGTGAACAGAGCCTAGATAAAACTGTGGAGTCTTCCACAAAGGCAAAAGTGATAGGCAGGTTTATAAATAAAACAAAGACACATTGTTTTACAAAAAAATACTATGCCAACTTGAAGGGGGGGAGGTGGATGGAATCTAGCAGCTACACAAAGAGACTAGTGATGCACATTGCTGTCTTCTTAGAGCTTTTGTCAAACTGTATTTTTCTTAAGCTTTAGACAGGACACATTACCTTTGAAACATGCTGAATAGACTGTCTTAAAGAATCATGGGGAGCCTAGGTTCTAACAGGTTAGCATGGGCTAAAGTTGTTTGCACATGCTAACATCACACCTCTAAGTCTTTGTCTAGACAGAGCATTAGAATAGATAACTTGTTTGTAGGGTGTAAGTATACAGAATTAGATAACAAACAGTTCCAATAGTAGTAAACAAAAAATCAATGTGCTGACAGTGAATTGAAGAAGACAAAAGTAACAAGTTTGGCTCCTTGGGAATGCCTGTTTAGCTCTCTGTTACTTATTAATGACCTTGAAAGGTACTGTCTGAATGTGGCTAAAAATATGTGGTAACTGGAAATTACAGGAATGCCTCATATACTTAGTGAATGAATCACAGCATTGAAGAACCTGCATTGACAGAGGTAATGCCATCAAGAAATGCATCAGAAGGAGTTGTGGGAGCTCATCCCCTTCACTATTTGTTGCTTTGCACATTCTTGTGCAGTGCTCAGTGAGAGAGCACAGCCAATTTGCCCAAGCATCTGTGGGAGCCAATTTATGGAAGTATCTGTGGAAAAGGGGATTGTACACTACACTGGAAGAACAGAGACAGTGAGTGTAGCTGACCTGCAGGGAAGTTGCATTTATAGATTCAGCCTTTCTCACCAGACAACTTGTCAATGCACCAAAGGGGATGGATTCCTAAATTAGGTTAACTACCCTCATCTTGCCAATCCAAGCTTCCAGTCAGGGAAGCCTAGGTTTGAACATTTACTTTCCTAATAGCTTTTATGGGCAGAGATGTTCAGTGAAAAGTTGTTCTGGGGCAATAATCTTAATCTGACAATATCAAATCAACCACTACCCAATCTTCATATAAAAGAAAGTCTATCCATACAAAAATACAGAGATTTTTTCAATTGTAAACACCATCACCTTGCTACTCAAATTTCTAAATGTGTAATGTTTCAGTTAAGGCAACATCTAAACTCTGCCAGTCATATCTCAGGCACAGAATTAAACTAACCTGCTATCAGACTGCCATCAGGAAGATTTTTTCCCTGTGGTAATAGTTCATCAGAAGCCAAACCATGCTCAGTCCATTTCCTTTGATCTCAGAACGGCAATTTTCCTTTTACTACAGCTTTTGGGGGTTACTATTAAATCTCCTGAATCTTTCCATGTTTCTATTTAACTGACCATTTTGGTTCCTGAATAGTTTAACTCCCCTAGAATGTATCATAACAACATATTCTCCCTGATTTTCAAACCTCGGTCTGTGTAATGTACCAGAGTGGTGTTGCTGTAGCCATGGCATATAACAGGGTGGTTACCTGTTAGTTCAGTGTCCTTATGTCCTGCTGAAACAACACGTGAGAGGAGAGATAAGTGAACAGTGGAAGTTGATCGTCCGGTTCTCATATTTTGCCATGGACCAAAAAAAAGTAAAAACAAAAGGTATATGTATATACCTGTTACAGATGGATAAGTGCACAGGTACTTTCTCACCAGGTAAAAATAGCCTGTCAGATTCTCTGTGGTTTTAAGATGGGCAGGAAGGCCCAGAATGCTTTTAAAATACAGAGGGAGTTTCTTCAAAATGATCCACACTTGATATCCAGCTTATTAATTGCAGCGTGTTTTATTTGACTGTACCTCCCTCTGATTCTAAAAATAGGACTGTCAGAAGGCATTGCTGTATCAGCCAGTTCCCCTCTGCAAGTTAATTTATTATACAAGAAAAGGACTTTACAAATGGCTACATTAAAGACATCTAATGAAGTCAAAGCAGCTGTTTTAAAACATATTCAAACAAAATCTAGTCAGTGAGATTTGGCCTCTGAATTTCATGTTGTACTATTAGGTATGTAGAAATTGAGCTTTTCAGGGGAATGAATTCTTTAAATTAAGTGAAAAGTCAGGCTCTTTGAGCACCTCATTATACTCTGTATTGAAGATCTTTCTCATCCATATTATCCTATTAAGGATTGCAGGGATACCACAACTGTATTAAATGGTGTAATAAAAAGACACACACAGCACTCAAACCAGTGCTTTTGATACTTCTGTCCTTATTCAAGCTTGGTTCCTATTTATCTCAACAGAAATTTTGTCACAGGATATGGAATTAAGCATGTGTTTTTAACCCAACAATATATTACATCCTGCAAAAATGTAATTTTCTGGGCCTTACAAAATATCAAAGCTTCAGATCATTATTAATTACTTATGCATGCATATTATTCCTCCTCCCTACAGACAGATCTTCTTTGAAGCAGAATGGGTGCACTTCCTTCAGGCTATTCTGCCTTAAAAGGGTCAGCTTGAAAACCACATTTTTGTTACGCCTATCAAATGTGGTATCCACAACAGTGAAAATAACACTTAAGGCTACTGAAACTGAATGAAACAACAAAGAAATATATATCTGTATCTCTGACATTTGATTATGTGTCCATCCTAAGTAAGTTCATATAGGCATGTTTTGCATGTTCAAGCTCTCATTTCTCCCTTCCTCAATGATCTCCTGCATCTTACCAGTGAATTAAAACCTTCCATAATATTTTTAATAATACAGAGTGTATAAGTGAATTTTACCAGAATGTGCGTATTTCTAAACAGGAAATTTTAAGGATGGTCTCTTTAAGTAGTTCAGAATAAGAAAACAGGTGGCCATAGGTAGATTTTACACTGGAGTTTTAGTGACAAAATATGGGCATATATATTCCATTCTTAGCCATTTAATGTGTGCCCATTGCATGTAGCAGAAAATTTAATGTTCAGGAAATCAGGGCTTTCTTGTAAAATCACAATCCTACATTAATATAAGTAATTTTGAAATCTGATATTAATATCAAGGGAGCAAGTGCAAACTTATTTTTTTCAGGAACCAGTTTAATTCATTGGGCTTTGGCAAATCTGATTCCAATCTATCACAAACTACAACTCGAACTTAGTTAAACTCAGAAAATCAAATCAACACTTATTTTTTCTATTGCAGAAGCAATCAATAATTCCTGGAATACCTTCCAAAGTAGCACTGTCATGGTGTAGATATATAGATATATGTAATAGGTATTCTTCAAATGATAAGAAATTACATCAATTAATATGCTTTTCTCTAACTTAGCTCTATAATCCCTTTCCATCACATTCTGCTTTTTCTCTCATACTGCTCACATTTTCTTTTCCTTTGACTCCTACCCTATCTTCTCTCATCTTGATGTTCCCTCTTCCATCTCCCCTCTGTTCACCCTGCCCTGCTTCCTGTGTGTTGAGCATCAACAGTGCCACCCTCTACACCATACATTACAGCTCATCCTTCAGCCATGGCATCCCGAGCCTTGCCTTCACTGCTGATTTGTTTCCATAAACTCCAAAGCAGTGTGAGGGTCCAAGTGCCAGTTTGGTTGTCTGCACACTAAGCTGGTGAATCTGAAAAACCTGCCATGGGACCTCTTGGAGGAGTAATTTGTCCACCACCCTGGGGTGCCTTAGTTTCAGAATTACAGCCACGTGGATTGCACATAGGACTGGGAGCCCAGAAACTCCTTAGTGTCAGTAATAGCTTTAAGTAATGATTTTTAAAATGGATCCCGACAATTCATTAATCCTCTCTGTCTCAGATTATCTGCAAAGATTGGTATAATAATGCTTTGCTCACCTTCCTCACAGAATTTTGCAAGAAATATGCTCGAGTTCCATTTATCTCAAGGGGAATTATGCTTTTTCACCTGAAGGCAGAATTTAGCCCTTCTACAGTCAACATGTAAACCTCAAGTTTTATTAAAATCTTTAAGAGACACATGCAAAGTCAAAAGTTGAACAGGAGGCTGTTACTCCCATTAAGAGATGTGACAGGAAAAAGCAAACAAAGAAAATGAAGAACAGTGTTCCCTTTAAATGAGGACAAATTTGGGTCCCAGAATAGAAGATGGAGCAAGAAGACTCCTGCTTTCAAGGAAAAGTATGCTAAGTGTTGAAAACATTGACTACATTGTTCATGAACACTTCATGATTACTTAATGACTGATTACACAGTAATGTTCACAAGGTCGGCAAAACCTTGGGTATCTGTCATCCTAATCCCACTTCCATAAATTTAAGTGAACAAAATTGCAGTAACTTTTGATATGTGACATTTTTTAAAGGCCATATTCCTTTATGATACAGTTTATTTATTTAAGCATAGTCAAAATGTAACAAGAAAAAGAACTATTCATACCAAAAATGCTATTCCTAGAATTGCATTTGAGTTACATGACATTACAATATAAATTAAATCACAGAATCATAGAATCATTTAGTTTGGAAAATACCTTTCTCACAAGAGTATCAGAAAAATGAATAATTAAAAATGCCAAATATATACAAGCATGAAATACGCATTTTTATTGCCAAAACAAAGTGCTTATTATAGAAACTAATTATTAAGCTATACAACACTTCAGATTTTATGAACTAAATCTACAAATTAATTGAGTGCCTAACTCCAAATTTAGCTGCCTCAGGTTAACATTTCAGCAGTACTGCAACCCACAGATCCTGATTATATTTGAGGGCAGAGCAGGAGATCAACAGGTAGGCACACTCTAGGCTGTGAAGCTGCTCACAGCCCTGCCTCATGCCTACTCTCTGCTGGAAATCTCACATTCAGCATTTGGTGGGGGAAGTTAGGAGGGTGCAGCAGGGTCAGGGCACACATCTGTTAGGATTAGGTTTATTGGGAAATACATTCTGAAGTCTCGTCTCTGCCTGATTCATTGAAGGAACTTTAACCTATTCTCCTCTTTCTCCAGGAACTGGTCAAATGTCAAAGCCATTCAGTGTTTTGAAAAAAATCGTCTCAATCTGTCCCATTATAGTTGCTTCACTTTGTACATTTCTTGGAACATTCATATGAATCCAGGTCTCCCGTATGACCACCTTAACTAGCAGGTTAGTTTCTAATTCCCACTGAGGAATAATAACTTCAATAGGAGGTACTTGCTAAAAAATGTGCTATGGCCTCAGATATTGGAAATATGTGCTCATATATGGATCCAAATCAGACCAAATACAAACATACTCTGATTACTTGTCTGATATTTTGCATTCTCCAAAATAAATTAAATTAAATTAAATTAAAATAAAATTTCTCTATTCTAACATGTGACACACTGGTTTGCAAGGGATTTCCTATTGTTTCATGGGAAATTATATATGAGTGAACTCCACTAAATATTCTGAGGAGAAAGAGTACATCATGCCAGCATTGTGGAACTGAGGTCCAACCAAACTAGGCACTGAAGCAGAGAAGCAGCTTCTTGGGTCTGAGCACCAAAAAGCAGGAGGGGAAGAAAAGGACAAAGAAGCACTGGTCACACTCTGTGCAAGCTAAGCATGGGCAATTAGCTCTTCGCAAAATGGTACAGAAAAGAGCTTGCATACAAACAGTATTACTGCCAGTTTGGGAGCCACCTCAGGTATGGGTAAATATTCCCCGAGCACACCAACCCACCTCCAGAATAATCTTACTTCCTAGCAGCCCCAGCTCAGGAAACTCCTGTGATGGCAACAGGAAGAGGTTACCCTGTGGCACACTGAACCATCTCTGTCTTTAAAAGCTGCCCACACAAGAAGAATTTGCCAGCAGCCTTCCACTAGCAATAACTTGGCTGTAAACAAGAAAATTTAACCCAAGCTTGGCCTGAGCAACACAAACCATTTAGTGGCAAAGGCTTAGGTTCTCTGCACTTACCCTCTCCTATGAGAAAGGAATAAATGCACTTGCACCTTTGGCCAACACAGCCCAGTGCCAGTTCTCAGTGTCTCCTAACACATGGAAATCCTCATGCTGCACATAGCAGGCAGCAACAGCGAGAGGTGCTTGTCTTCATGATCCACACTTGTGTTCATGGGACTGGGGATTGTTAACAGTGGTGTATGAGTGTGTACCTGGTCATAAAAAATTAAATCATGCTCAAATTCCTGTTTCCCTAACAAGAGCATTATAATCCACATGAAAATGACATCTGCTCTGAGGTCACTTTCGTGGAGAATACCATATTGTGACCACCCTCACCTTAAATTTGGGCTTGCCTACACATGGAGTTGTTCCTGATTAATTGTTCTTGATTAATGTCATGTGTGGCCACTGCATCCACATGGGGTACTGCTCAGAAATAGCTCAAAGTGTAAACAAGCCATTATTCACAGTAGGAGCACTAACAAGATCAGGAGGAATGGCCCATGCCCAGCAGCTCTTGGGACAGACACTTCTTAAGCAACACAGTGTAAGACATTCCTCAGTCAACGGCTCCAGCCACAAGACATCCTCAAAATAAACACCTAACAGGATGTTAAGCACAGTCCCAGGTACTTTTTTTAAAGCCAGTGATGTAAGTGGATGCTCTCAACCAATTATTCACCATTCTGACAGAAATCCCTGCCCTCACAGAACTGAGGATCCATAGGAGATAGTCCCAAACTTGTTCAAGCTTTGCTGATTTTGGCCAAGCAGCAAAGAAAAGAGCTTCAGCTGACTGCCTGAAACAGATGAGGCTGTACCTCCCTCAATACCAACCCCCAAACTCCTTTATTCCTTGGTAGCCACTGAATCCTGCAGACTCCTTAATTCTTTACTGTGGTTTTAAGCTCTCATTCTTGCCTGAATTATTTCCTATCCACATATTTCTGATGCACAGAGACATCCTTCTTTCTCAGCAAGTTTTGGTTAGGTTTAGTTTCCCCTCCAAGTTGGTTCAATTATATATTATAGATAGCCAAACTGTTACTACTCCAAGTGCCACAATTCAGAAGTACTTTCTTGAACAATTACTTATGAGTTTTGTTTCTGCTGAGCACCTACACTCAATTCTGTCACTGAACAGAATTTAAAGAATAATTCCCAGCCGACATTATTAACCCAAAGTCACCTAAGCATTTCAGTTTTCTTATTTATATACACAAAACTAAAGAAGCACTTATATTTGCTAACCAGGATAAAAAATATTTTGGTAGAGATCATATCTGCTGAAACTTTATTTTCCAGGTTTTATCTTAAAATATTTCTATTTTTATAATGATTCAAAACCTGAACATTTAGTTTCACAATCATTAATAATCACAATAAAAAAAAAGTAAATATAAACCAGTGTGATAATATCTACATTTTCTTCATTTTTTAAAATCTTATTTGTGAAGTTTTGAGTGTTTAGCTTTTCTGGTTTCTAGGGAGGGGTGAGTGCACATGAGGGTTTAACTGCCTGTTTATTTCATCTGGAAAATGATATGTCTGTTGTTAGATGTGGCTTTGGAATTCCCTTTTAACAGTATATCACTTGTTTTAGACCAGGTGTTGACTGGTCAAATTACAGGAACATGAAGTATAATTTGTACTTGTCACACAGGCAGCCTTTTCTTAAAGGCATTAAGTACTATCTTTTTCACCTGATTCAGTGAAAAGATATCTAAATGTGTGGTGGGCGGTTACGCCCTCTCAACGTGCCTCCACCCACATCACCCCGCGGATGGTGCTTTGTTATCTCAGCTCTGGAATCATGCCGGACCCAGCTGGAAAAGAGGTAAAGAAAGTGGCGTGGGAGGGGCAGAGCTCTTAGAAACCATTCCTGGTTTTGTAAATAGGAAAAAGCAATTTTAATTCAAGATGATGTATTTTCCAAGTGATTAAGCCAGAGAGAAAGATTATTTCTTTTTCCAGTGTTATTGGAAAAGGCATGTAGGGAGTCACTAATGCACTCAAGGGTCCAAACTACCAGACAGGAGGGCCTAACATTATATTCCTAAAATCTCAGGCTAAGTTTATCATTAGCCACTAATTTGACATTATAAGCACAGATAAGTCAATCGAAAGTATTGGTACCGAGGCCCCTTTATTTCCAATTTGAGCAGTTTGGGGAAAATTCAGGCTAAGTTTACTCCAATCCCCTGAATTGAGCATGTGTTGCCCCAGGCATTTCCAAGTTGTTCAAGGGCTACATTACAGGCTTGGATCATCACCAGCTGTCAAAGTGGTTTTGGTGCGCTAGCAGAGCAAAGCTTCTGGTCTAGTTTCTCTGAAAAGAAACAAAATTTAGTTAGCTTATACCAAAAACACTCTGCAAGCTAAACCAGAGCTCTGTAAGTGGAGACAATTGGGGAAATAACTTCAAAACTGCATTGCTGCTCCAGCCTGGAATACCATGCATAGCCTCAGGCACCTGAAAAAAGAATCTCGATTTCCAAAGCAGCCAAGTGCCAAGAGTACCCACTTACTGTTTACCTTACAAAACAAAAACGTAACATTAAGCTACATAACAATAGCAAATTAATTAATTTTTTTTAAATCCCACACAATAGAAATATTGAAGTCTCATCTCTTCTTTCTAATGCCTCATATGATAAATTACTGAATTAGAACTCCTAAGCTGTGTTTAGAACAGGGAACGGGAAGCCAAATATTCAGGCCAAAAGCTACAAAGGTCTAAGGCACCAAGCAGCTGTGTAGATCGCCAGCTCACACTGAAATCACTCAACCACAGTGAGGTGCCTAAATAACATTGTGGCTCCTGTCTCCTTCTCCACCAAATAAACTAGGGCAAATAATCTTTAGCTTTCTGGGGTTAGATTAATGGATCTTTGCTCAGACAGTTATATAATAATTTTGCACTTTGCTTGAAATGCAAAAACAACTGAGAGACTTTCAGACTGTAGATAAACTAATAATACCCTGCACTTTTAGTTTGTTATTCAAGGGATGTTACACAAAGAGGGATTGATTTTGCAGCTATTGCACTTGAGCAGCTCCTATTTGGGGCAATGGGCACTTGTGTGGGAAGAACTGCTGTGGAAGCAGTCCCCATAATGCACTTATTGACAAGATTAATCCTCAGTTTTCCTTCAAAGTGATTGCAAGCTGCAACACCATGCCAGTGATCTTAGATGGTTTCTGTGTATTTTCCCATGTGGTTTTAAAAAGAAGTTCTAAAAAGTTATATGGCAAAAGCTTGATTAAAAAGAAAATAAAATCCCTAAATTGGGTCATATGTAGGACATTCCTCTTGGTAATCTCTCTGTATTATAGAACAGCCTCACAATTTAAATAGAAGTCAACCCAATTTACAAAATTGGATTGGACAAAACACTAGAGAACATGTTACAGTATAGGGAGTCATCATGCATACACAGTGCAGATGCACTGCTGAATGACCTAACTTGCCCATTTGCATCTCTAATTTCTATGATACAATCTCCATTCCACACTGCAATTATTAGAGAAAGAAATTAATTTCTTGGTTTCAAGAAAGTTGGTAGAGGAATAGAGGGGTGAAGAGAGGAAATCGAATTTTGCAGAGCCATGATTCCAAAAATAATTCAGAAAGGAAAAATCCTGTAGAAGAAGAGGGTAGAAAGTTATGGAAGAAAATTGACATTCAGCAAGCTGTTAAAACTTTGCATTGCTAGAATAGTGGCAACAAAGTCACTCCTTGTTTCTATTGCATTCTAACTGTTTTGTTCTCTTACACTATTCTTTGCCTTTTGTTTTTATATTTACTGTTCCACATACCAATTAAGAATTCTTAGCAGGTCTTCCAAGCAGTAGAAATTTAAATTAGATTCCAAAAAGAACCTCAAAAGCAGACTGAGATTTTAAATGGATCATTGAAACTAACTGCAAAATTCTTTTATCAGAAGGGGGGAAGGTAATACATTTTAAGAGTGCCTTAAAATTAATCCAAAATGAGTGTCACTTATTTTCAGCATGTCAGATTTGGAAGGTCTACTCTGAGGTTAATGTGAAAGTGAATGTAAAAATATTTTAAGCTTTTTATTCACCAAACTGGAACACCATGAAATGAAAACTTTAGGAAACCAAGGTGGTATCAACAGTACCAGCCATATAGTATGTATAGTGCCCTAAAGAATATTCCATTGAGGGAACTGAATTGGGGTGCAAGTTGCTCAGGGTAAGAGTTGTTGCTTCTCCTTCTGCCACATAGAATAGTGAGAAAGGTACCCAGCTGCATGTTTCTTGAAAGGATCTGCAGTTCTGCCATGCAGTTGCTCTGTGTTGTACAAGTTGGCAAAATAAGTGGTCTAACCTTTCCCCACATTTTTTCCTCCTGCCCCATTCTGGCATGATGGTCATATGTTGACCGGAATCACAGCTCACCTTGCCACATTTAAACCTGTTATTTTTCAGTAGCAAAAGCCAACAAGTAGTAAGCAAGGCAACCTTCAAAAATTGCAGTGTCTGCTGTTTGGGACACAGCGGCCTTGTCTGCACCAGGGATTTTTTCTGGAGTCTCTGAGGACTGACAAGGCTGGCCGAACCCCATCAAGATCAGGGATGCTCAGTGCACAGCTTCAGATGGAGCTCCCAAGCCAGTGAGGGTTTCAACTCCATCCACATTGCCAAAGGTTAAATAGGAGCATTGCCCCACCTCTTACAAGCACTTCACAGCCTGTGAATAAAAAAAAATATTAAAAGAAAGAAAAGAAACAAACACCCACATCAAATCCCCTTAAGGAAGAAACTGTGTCCCTTCCTGTGAAAGGCCTCAATTTCAGAGCATCTCTGCTCTCGGGTGCTGCACCACTTCCCACACACTGTCACAAGCCTCTACTACTTGGTGCCATTATTTTCTGGCACCAGGTGATCTCAAATCCTTTCTTTCTTCTACATAGTTTTCCATTCCTCACACCTATGAAGAAGAGTTTAATAAAGGTGATTCACCTAAAGCTAGGTGATCTCTGTCCACAGTTTTGGCTCATTTCCTAGGCCTGACCACATAAGACAACAGCTCTCCTCTAGACTGACAGTTCCCAGCTCATGGGGACACCAAGATAAGCCTGACCCAAATCCCAAAATGTGCACAGCCACCTGCCCCAACAGGCACAGCAGCAAAGGGCACTTGGGCAGGTGCTGCTAGCCCAGGTGGTGGCTAGGGAGGGGATCCACTTGAGGACTGAGAAGTTGTGGAGGCTGTTGTGTGAGGCCTGAGGAGAAGAGGCATCAGGGATGAGCAAGGCTGGGGTGAAGCAGCTATGGGGTGGCAGGTAGAGAGGAGCCCTGGAGGGGAAGGGAAGCCCAGGCTCGTGCACCTGATAGACCTGGTGTCTGAGAGAAGCCTTTCCTGCAGGCAAAACAGAAACCTGAGGAATTTTCCTGAGGGACAAGGTGGTAGCCACTGAACAGTCAGTACCAAATTTAGTCACACAAGCACGGGATCATAGGGTTAATAGTGAGCCCTCAGCAAGCCCCAAACTGGGATCTGGCTATGTGGATGCATCATTGCTGAGGAAACTTCATTTCTCCATCTTTTTTTCTTCAGCTCCTGAGTGGCTGAGAGAACTGCTTCTGCAGAGATTGCTACTTGTACAAAACACAACAGCCTGCTGAAATAGATTTAGTTTATAAAGTAGCTCCCCATCACAGCATCACTGCAGCAGTACAGACCTGACAGTCACCTGTATGGAACACTGAAAAAACAACATTCATAGCAACAAAATCTTCTGGGTCAACAAATAAAAGTTCATGAAAAGAAAGAAGGCTTTGATGTCAGTTCTTTGGATTTTGAGCAATTTTGTGAAGTGGTAATGGGGAACCAGGGGATGTTACTTAAACAGTCCAAAGGCTTTGAATAAAGAGTGTTCACAAAAGGCTACTAAGGAAAGCCAGTTGTCAGGAGGAGAAGAGTGGGTAATACCCTGCCAGTCATGGACGCAAATCCAGTTAGGGGATAGCATGCAGGGGTAGAGCAGGAATAATTGCTTGGTTCTCTTCACAGCATTTAAGTAGTGGGGTGCCTCTAGGATCAACACAAACAGTGGCATTGTTTAATGTACTTACTGAGGTCCTACTAGAAAAGCTGCATCCGTAAGAGCAGTGGGCAAGACAAGGCTGGTGAGGCACCTCGGAAAGCCTTGACAACACTAAGTAACTGAAGTAACTGAGTAATGTCTCAGCAAAGGGAATGCAGTGTAGATGACTGCACAGTAATGCTCCTTGGAAGGCGTGATTTAAACTACTCATATACACATACGGGTTCTGAATTAATTGTAACCTTTCAACAAAAAGATTGAGGCATCAGCGTGGACAGCTTAATGAAGATGTCTGCTCACAGTGTGCTGCAGTGGTCAAACCCAGAAAATAAGCTGTAATAAAAAAATGGATGACAGAAGATATTGTAACGTGATTATATAAAAAACATTCAGAGAAAATTTCAGTTATCCAGCCTCAGAGGGATGCAAAAGAGAAACCTGCCTAAGAGAATAAACAAAATGACCTTGTAGAGGTCAATCATGCCAAGTGCTGCTTATGTCCTGAGTTACTGACTGCAGTGCATCCTAGAATCTCAGCACCTTATCTGAGCAGATTAATGACTTTTAAAGAAAGAGTACATGAAAGTTTGTTCAGTGAAGGACAGACTGGTTGTGGCACACAGCATGCTTATGTACCTTGTTCAATAATAAGGAAACATGTAAAAGGATATAGTCTCTCAATGCAGGCTGTAACTTATCTGTAGAAAACTGGTCATAAACTGTTACTGTGGTAAATAGCTTTGTTTACCACCAAAACCTACATACATAAAAAAAGACTTAAACATACATAAAAAAAGAAAGGAAACACAGTCTCTCTGCTCATGTAAACAGAGTCAGTCCATTAACTGTTGTAATCAGTCGAACTGATTATACAAGCCACGGAGGTACCATTTCATCAGCTGTACAGAAAATAAAAATGACAAGAGCCTTCAATTTCCAGTGTTCAAGAGTCAGCAGCGTTAAGATAGAAATCCCTCAGATTTATGTCTCCACCAGTGATGATATAGCTGACAAGTTGCTTTATATTAGAGTTTTGTCCTTTCAGTTGTACGGTCATGAGGGAATCCTTCCTCAGGTATAATGTTGTTGAATGCCTGATGCACCCTGAGTTCTCTGGAAGACATTAGTGTTGGCATTGCTAGTTAGGCAGATACTGAACTTAGTGTACCAGCAGCCTTTCCTGTGCCATGAACACCTGTCTTCAGGCAAAATAAATGTGGCCATATTTCAGATGTCCTTTTAGCTATTTGTTCTTTCTGAAATCAAGTTCCCTTGTGCTGTACAAAGAAAAAAAAATGAGCAAGGGATTGCTAGCCATAATATATGAAAAGCCATATGACAGTTAAAAATAGCATTAATCAGAGCTATAGAATGAGTTTAAGTCAGTATTAATCACAGAACAGTTTGTTTTATTCTCTAAGACCTAATATAATATTCAAGACCATATAATATTGAAGACCATAATAATATTCTTGACCAGTCAACTAGCCTGAAGAATTTATGCAGGAAAGACAATGAATGAAATGTTCAAAACATTGTGAGCTGTCAGGAGTTTTGCCCTTAAATGTGAAGACTTTTAGAAAATCTGTAAATGAAAATACAGAGTGGTGGATAATTCTCAAACTCTTGGAGGCACAAAAGCAATATGTACATGTCCATTAGTAGTAATAATCCTCTTCCCACCCTGGCATGGGAATGGTGGGGGGGAGGGTGATTGGCACAGCAGACAACCTCACTGAAGTAGAAGTGTAGGTCAGCCTTCACCCTTGAAGGAAATATTTTTCTGAAGATCTTGAAGACAACTTCAGATGGATGCAATAGCTCTAACACATATTCATGCTATTGCTGAACACCTTCCATAGCAGAGCAAATTATGTGATGTTTGTTTTATTGTGTATGGGCATTATAGTGAGGGAAGTTGCTGGATTTAACATTTTCTGTGTGAATGGAAATTGCTTATTGGGGTGTCAGAGTCTGGAGGGAAGAAAGAGGCATGTGGTTATGCAAAGAAGTTGTCGAAGAATGTAACTTCACTGTTATTGATAATATGTTGCTGGACTGCTGCCATTCACCCTGTGAGAGATTTGGTGGGGGGTGTTGCATGTAGCTGCAGGAAATGGGCTATTTGGAAGGAAAATTGTGGTGATCTTCCTGGACAAGAGCTATGAGGATTGAAAGTTCGCAGGGATAATTCATCCTGGAGCAGAAAGGAAGCTAGAGCCTCCAAAGATTCTTGCCGAGGTAATTGGAAAGAGGCATTGGGAGTGGAATATTTAGGACACAGGGAAGGCAGAGAAGAGAGGGGAGAATTTTGTCCTGTTGCTTGGGTGGGACTGAACACAAGGTTATTGGAAGGGTTACCTTTTGGACAAGATTAAAAATGCCAGACTGAATCCTGCCTACACTGAAGTCACTGATGGTAATGACTATTTCTACTGACATTAAGGTGGCCAGAGCCTCACTTATGATCTGAAATAAATGCAGAAAACTAGGATAACTTTAAAATGTTTTGATGTCAAGTATCTGTGGCCATAGTGGTGATTCTTAGGCATTAACCCAAAAAGATTTCTGCTATGCATTTTCTAGGAAAAAGGTATCAAATTTTTCCACTTTACAGAGAGATAAACTGAGATCTACGTAGGACTTTCAGAAGCTTAAGTCTGATTTTAATTACACTGCTGGAATTGGGAGAGAGGAGAGAACAAATACCCTGGCTCCTGGCCTTTTGATGAGACCACTGCACAGCTATTAAAGGACTTGTTTTCCTTTCTGATTACATTTGACCATTTAAATCCATTTAAGCTTCTACTCTAAAAGGAAAAGAGTGCATGCTCAATTCTAGAGTAATTAGGTAATGTTAGTATTATGCACTGAAGCTGTGAAGTGCTAATTTATGTAAAAGGCGAGCAGCAGTATTATTAGTGCTTGAGTATGATATCATCAGGCTGACGCATAAGAACAGCAACATGTGAAAAATTACATACATCTGCTGTGCCTTCCTAAAAACAACTGAAACCAAAAATAATCAATTGAAAAAAGAATTGGTGGTGCAGTTTGCAAGAGTCATAAAGATATGTCTGATAAGAAAATAGGGTTTATATTTCCAAATAAGGGGCTACCAAACTTGAGGTTTGAGTAGTTTTAGGATATATAAACTTTTTTGAACATTTACATTTCTTTGTTAAGAAGTTATTTTTCAGGGGTTTGACTGACTTACTGTACATATTTCAAAGCAAAACTTAAAACCTACTAGAATCAAGTCTGTTGTTTCCAAATCCTAGGGCCCACGAAACAGCTACTTACACAAATGGAAACAACATTTGCTGGTGCCAACCAAAATGAAAGGCTGAAGGAAAACAGGAAGTAATCCACACAGAAAGTGTGTAACTAATCTTGAGAGGGATAGCAGCAAGGCTCCTCTGCAGCAAGCATTCAGGAAGGGAGAAGCACAGATAGGCATCTTCTACACTGAGAATGGCCAGTCTGAGCAAGATTAACCCTTGCCACAGAAAACAAAGATAACCTATCAGTGTTCCAGAGAACAGACAATGTGAAGTGCTGGCTTGAGATGAGACCAAATTTGATACATAAAGCTTCAAAATACAGCTTTGCAGTAAAAAGGTTCTCAACTAAAGAAAGGCACTGAAAATCCACTGAAAAGACCAGTCAGACTGGAATGATTCCCAGATTCTTCATACCTGTAAAAAATAAACCACTGGAGAAGGTGTATGCAAAGTAAGTCGCCTAAAATGACAAACGCCATGAGATTTATTGCTTACAAATTCTCCTGAACCCACAGCATATTTCTAAAGGCCTAGAATAGATGGTGCTGCCATTACCACACAGTACACATATTATAATTATTTAATTTGGGAGAAGAACATAATCAAATCAAAGGAGAAAA
This sequence comes from Drymodes brunneopygia, assembly GCA_013400955.1. NCBI lineage: Eukaryota > Metazoa > Chordata > Aves > Passeriformes > Petroicidae > Drymodes > Drymodes brunneopygia. The sequence goes on along the minus strand of VZTZ01040976.1, from coordinate 1,657,677 downwards.
TGTAACTGAAACTGCAACTGTCTGCTGACAATGTATGACATGAAACCAACACCACAGTTGCTTGTACCCTTTATCATCAAGAGAAGGACTAAACTACTTCCCTATTTCTTTAACTAAAAATTTAAAGTGGCAAAGTTGCTGGAGAAGGATTAATGACCATAATGATTATATGGAACAACTACTTTCCTACATACTGCTACACCCTTTTTGCACACACTTGTTTGCTGTACACTGAACCCTTGAAGTCCCATGAAAGTCAGTATTTCTTACATGATTTAGACAGATTCTGCTGCATATGATACTGTTAGGTCCAAGAAGCATATCCAAAGTACATGGTTATCCATATCTAAATTGATGTTCAGCTTTGCAACAGAACATTTCTCTTATACAATAACCATTATGTTAATTTTGCTAACATTTTCCTCAAGTCAGAAATATTGAAATTGCAAAGAGACAATCTGGACTTAAACAATGGAAAAATATAATTACATTTTTTATTGCGTATTATTAAATTCCAGGCCAGACACTCACACAGATCAGTGTCTCAAGTGGACTGCTGTGCTGTAAAGATGTGATCACCTGAAAATCCAGTCCCAAGTACAGACAGTTGCTAGATCTAAGTTGTGTCAATTTGATCAGTTGGTGGTCTGAGAAGCTAAGATTTTGTCAAACTTGCTCATACTGAGAAGAATCTTACTTACAGCACAGCCTCACCAACTTAAAATAGAATGTTTGCGCGCAGACACAAGAGAGTAGGGTACTGCGTGAAATGATCTGCCCAAAAAACGTGACTGTTAATCGTGTGTATAAATGCATCTGTATCAAGCCCTATATTTGTAATCATAAATCTTTTTTTTAGCATTCCAGTTCATTCTAATAATAAGCCTCAATTATTCAGTGGACTTCAAATAAATTACTTGTCAACTACCAGTTCAATTAATTATGGAACGTATGCAACAAACGCTTTAGGTGTACTCATCCATGTCTAATTACATACTTAGAAGTATGCACACTGCTTTCTAATAATTTTAAATTAAATAAAGCATCTCATTCTACCTAAAAAAAAACTTAAAGTCTTTCTTGACCCAAATGAGTAGTATTAATACATGGCTTGGTCTTCAAATGGAAAAAATATTTGTTCATACAGCCTAGCCCTGGTGACCGCTTCCCACCTCTGTGCTCTATTTGAAGCTTGCATTATTCCGTTTACTACAGAAGTTGCCACTGCTTTGTCAAAAGCACCTGAATATTTCCTTTTGTTATTTCTGGTTCCTACTGATACCAAAACATAAAGAGTAGTGAAAAGGTCTGTGTTGGGGTTCTGTGTGACAAAGTACAAATGGAATGATGTTTGATCCATTATTTGCTTATGTGTGTGTTTATTTTAGTATATTTACATCCTCTCATGCCTCTTCAGGAAATAACGTTCTTAGTAAGTTTTCCCATTTTTGCAGTTACTTTTACAAAAAAGATACCTTGCAGTGAAATTACACTTAAGGAAGACCCTCAGTTGTGAACACACAAGTTTGAAAGACTGCACAAAGAGGGCATATAAGGGCAAAAAATAGAGTTTGCCATGCTTCCCAAGACATTGTCACATAAATAAGACCATGCAGATAAAGGGTGCAAAGCCACATTCATTATTATCAAAATAAAATATACTGGCACATTACTGTCTTGATCCGTCTAACAAAACACTGAAAAATGTGGGTGGAAAGAGAGCAGCACAGTTTGCATAGCCTTTGTTCCTTAGTTTTGACCAGCAATTTTATGTGTACATCTTTGGTTCCTGGCATGCCAAGAGATGCAAGCACATGAAACCTTCTAACATATCCCTTAATGTTTCAAGGAAAATCCTTGCCCTGGGTAACTCCTTTCCAAATGATTTGTTGCCAACAAAGCACACCTGTAACCCCAATTCTCAGCACAGTAACCACTTGCAACCAACACAGAAATAGTTTATCCGGTGAAACCTGCCAAAGAACAAATTAATCCCATACAGCCTAATTGACACAGCACATTGTATGTCTCTGCATTTCCACTGACTTTCTTCCACTAGCCTGCTCTTAGGAACACAATACAGATTTGCTTTGACATCACTCCAGTAACTCCTGGTAATACAGGCCACCACTGAAAGAAATCTCCAGTGGGTCATCTCTTCTGCACTTGGGCTGCCTACCTGTATGCCAAAAGCACCACCTCTCTGAACAGCAGCCTTCCCTGGCATAGCAGGTTGTTGAAACAGGAGGCTAGATGCTCAGCTCTTGAAAATGCCTAGCTAGTGTCTGGACCAACAGAGGGGAGCTGTGATGGCTTTAGGAAGCTTGTGTCTGACATTGAACTAAGCAAACTGAGTTAATCCTATGTTTTCTGCCATAGTCTGGACTTGGGGGCTGTTCAAACAGCCAAACTTGCCACGATAATTCCTTCCCACCTGGATACACAGAGGATGTCATGACTAGACCCATGGTTAATCCTGTGTCCAATCTTTCCCCTCAGTCCCACAAAAATAACAGGTCTCTCAGTAACGCACGTCAGAAAACAGAGTTCCCTTTCAGTCAAAACCCCAACAGCAAAAAAACCCAACTGTTCTTCTCACAAAGGGAGTTACAGGCAAAAAACCCCAGGCATGTTGAGAGACCTAAACATATTTCTCTGCTTCCTTGGTGCCCATCTAGAACAAACTTGTCATTGTTTTTCTTCAGGGTGGGCAGTGAAACTAGGGACAGCCATCCAGCAAAAAGCTGGGGATCTCCTGCACCACAGTTCCCTCCTCCATCCCAATTGCCAGGTGCCTCTGGAACGGGTGTGATTGAAGGTAGTTTTGAAGAGGTCAAACGTGAGAGCAGCCAGAAAATCATGGCTTGTCTTCTAAACAGTAGAGTGTAGTCATTTCTACAGAAAGGGCATTTCTTCCAGGATATCATTCTAATATAAAATTTCCTATCAGATAACCCTAGCAGCTGTCCTGACCTGGATTTTCCTGACTGCTTTGTGTCAGCGTAGGAGGGAACACACAGAAACTCACCTCCACAATCAACTGGGACAGACAAGTTACAGAGAGTTAGGGATTACATTTTCAAAGTTGCAAGAAAAGGACTTGAAGATCCAAGTCCCCCTGAAATTCGTTGCCCTGGGTATCTTGTTCCAGGGATATACCCTCAATATTCAGTGAGCTTTAACATTTCCAGTAAATATCTGAAAACACACCATCTGGGATTCTCCTTTGTGATTTTCCTTTCCTATCTTTCACCATGCTCAGCACACATTCCACTCTGGAAGTAGTGAACAGGGCCACATCTGCAAGCCAGCCTTCCAATCCAAAAGGTAAACATTCAACCGAGGATTCATCTTTTTCTTTCTTTTCCATTGTCATGTTTGATATTTCTCAATGATTTGTCCTAGATGGGCCCTTCAGTCACATTCTGCTTTCAACTCTACTCCAATTCTTCATCTGAGACGCAACTCTGTGAATCCTGCTGCTTTCATTCCCACACCTGGCCATCTCTGGTTTTCTCCTGATATGCAGTGCCCTGCTTTCTTGCTGTCTGATTGAGGAACCAACTCATATACAAAAGACTTTGAAGAATATGACTGTTAAGATTTCTTTAAATAACCATGGCTTAGATCAGGAGTGGCAAACAAATGAGATTTGGGATTTCCTGAGAGCTCAGTGCCATCATGATGGGTTCATGCTTTGTCCTGCATTCCCATAACTGCCAGTCACAAGTCTTCCAGCCATTTCCTGGAAAGCAACCAACTGACTGTGTTCCCACTTTGCTATGGCCATAAACAATGACAGACTTGGCTTGTCCAGCACTGCTCTGCCTGAGCCTTATCTGGACCCCATTACAGCCCCTGATGGAGAAAGCACCATCCCACCTAATTCTTTGTACGTGGGCTGTAAATACCTCAAGATATGTTTTGTACGAGTGAAGTGTCATGGAGGCTGTTTGCTTCTGGCAGTCTCACACCAATTGTCCATAACTCATTTTGGCAAGCTGGCAGCTTCCAGCACCTGAAAACTGAAAATAGGAAAGGCCATTTGTAGGGTGGTAATACAGTGTGTGCTTGGCTTTAAAGAGGAACGCAAACTTAAAGCAGCAGAGAGCAAAAAGGCATACCAGTATCACCATGGATATGTGACATTAAACAAACCACTTGTCATGATATACAGCTGAATACTTGCCAAATAGAACAGGATCTTCTTATTATTCATTGTTTTGTCCTGCAAAACCTGCACACCAAAGAGAAGGAAAAATCTCCAGAAAGGTATTGTCGCTCTTCTGACCATCTTTGGCTGTATTGAAGATCCTTGTTCAGTGGCAATTCCCACATCCATCTACTCACATGCATTTGAAGACCAAAAACTGAAATCGTGGTGGGCACCCTACTTAACTGTTGCAGGAAAGGAAGCTCCAGGACAAAGTAACTTCCTTGAAGTAACTCACACTTCTAAAGCTTCCTGTCCTCCCAGCGCTTTGATTTCACCCCTGCTGTCCCTCACAGCTGGGATGTCAGCCAGGTATTTTCCTGGCATCCCATGTGTGCCCAACCACTGCCACCTGCCCACGTGGCTTTGCCAAAGGATTGCACCAGCCACACAGAGACACTCATCCATCACACCCCAGTGCATGCAGGAACCCAGCTCTGCCTCCATCCCAATGAGAGATAAGGCAGAGCTAACCATCCTTTAAGTTTCATAGGTCACTGCAGCCAAGTAAGAACCTGGCTTACCCAAAAGGGGACAAGACAGCTGCCACATGGACAGCCTCTTGAAGCGTCCCATTTGCCTTCACCTGTGCCTCTCCAGGGAACTCCTCCTGCACCGTGGCACATCCTTGCAAAGCACGTGGAGGAGCAGAAACCCCATCTCAGCCTACATGGTGGCTGCTTTGACCTCAAATTCACAATTCCTTGTGCCAGGGGGAGTGTCCTGCCTATCACTGTCCTCTCTGTGTGCCCGTAGACGGCTCCACGAAGAAAAACAAACACGGAAGCAGAAAGCCAGGCAAAGGCAGTGTGGAAAAGTGGGCCACCATCCAGCACTTCCCTGTGGCATGCCTCCCCCAGCCCCTCAGCTCTTCCTTGCTACTTCAGCATGGCTGCCCTTCAGAGATGAGCTGGTGCATCTGGAGCAAAAGGCAGGAGCGCCGGCCTCGGGGGTGGGTGCCGGCTTAGATACGCGTGGCCCTTGCCGGGGCTGTGCAGCGAGGCAGGGCTCTGCCGGGCAGGGGGAGCGACAGGGGACGTGCCCAGCCGGGGCGATTGCCTGTGCAAAGCGTGTGCCCACCCGCACTCCGCATGTTCTGTTTTTCTTTGCCATTCCAATGAAAACAATCGTAAACAACTGTAATAAACCCTACCACACCGCCCAAGGGCAAGAGTGGGTGGGCACTCGCCATGCACAACCCGGGTGGCAGTGGGGAAAAAAACAGGAGATGGACGGACGTGGCAAGTGGGAAGCGTGCCGGTATCCCCACATACACCTCCCGCATACGGCGCCCGTGTTTGTGGAAAAAGATGGATTTCGGATCTCGCCTCCAGGAGAAGGGCCGGCCCAAGGACGCCCACGCGGGTTCTGGGGCCTCACGCCGGCGGATCCGGGCACCTGCACCGCGGCGGCGCCGGAGGGACGGACCTCGCCCTGCCCGGGCAGCGCTGCCGGGAGCGCTCGGCCCCACGCGTNACTTCTGGTTGCCTGTAAGGGTTTTGCTCCTCCCTTCTGAAATCCTATATTAGCCGCGGCCAAAGCCGTGTAAGGAACACAGCTCATTGTTGGCAAGTGCCGATGCGCCTCGCGGAGGGGCGAGAACCAGCTCCGGGGCTGCGGCAGCGATCGCGGCGCCGGTCACGTCAGCGCCGGGGAGAGGGAGCCGGAGAAGCCCTCTCTATGCTGGGTGACTCTCGCTGACTGATTCCACCGCCACCTTTGAAGGAGAAGAAAAAAGAAGCTGGGAGGTGAGTGCGGCGGTTCTCGTGGCTGGTGCCGGGTGTCCCTTTTGTGTGCAACAGGAAAAACGTGACTGTATAAACACGCGAGGAAAGGTGTTTCTCAGCTGCCTGGCTTCACGTCCTTATCTGTGCATTACCGTATTTTCACCAAAATAATTGGGACTTAATTCCAAAAGTTGTTGACCGCGGCTAGGTGGGACTTGCCAATTCTTTGCTTGTTCCCCGCAAGTTAGCAAGAGTGTCGTGGGAATCCGCTGCCTCCGCGGGCGAAGCCGGGGGGCTCGGGCAGCTCCGGAGCGTGCGGGGAGGCGGCGGCGGTGGCCGAATGCGACGCTCCCCGCCGATAGGTATGCGCGACTTGGAAGGCGTGCTGCCCGCCGGATTAGCGGAGGGGACCGGGATTTTTGTTCCGCGGGCTCCCCTTTAATTTTTCCCTTTGTACTCCACGGTGGAGCCACTGTAGATTTTTGGGAGATTCTTTTTTTCTCCTCCACGGGGAAGGAGAGAGGACCGCAGGACCAGCGAAGTAATTTCTGCCAGGGCCGGGCAGATGAAGCTGGTCCGGGAGAGGGCGGCTGGATGTCCGAGGAGGGTGCATTTTCCTAATGTATTCACACGCTAACTTTCCAGGTGAGCCATGGCAGACCACATGATGGCCATGAACCACGGGCGATTCCCCGACGGATCTGGCGGGCTCCACCACCACCCTGCGCATCGGATGGGCATGGGGCAGTTTCCCACCCCCCATCACCACCACCAGCAGCAGCAGCCGCCGCAGCAGCACGCCTTCAGCGCCCTGATGGGCGACCATATACATTACGGAGCTGGGAGTATGAACGCGAGCAGCGGGGTGAGGCACGCCATGGGGCCGGGCAGCGTGAGCGGAGGGCACCCGGCCGGCAGCATGCCGCCCCCCGCTCGCTTCAGCGGCTCCCAGTTCATGGCCCCCCCCGTGGCCAGCCCGGGAGGGCAGCTGAGCGCCAGCATGCAGCTCCAGAAGCTGAACAACCAGTACTTCAGCCACCATCCCTACCCCCACAGCCACTACATGCCGGACTTGCACCCCGGTAGCCACCAGCTGAACGGCGGCAGCCAGCAGCATTTCAGGGACTGCAACCCCAAGCACGGCGGCGGCGGCGGCAGCGGCTTGCCGCCCGCCGTCCCCCACGTCCCCGCGGCAATGCTGCCGCCCAATGTCATAGACACGGACTTCATCGACGAGGAGGTCCTCATGTCCTTAGTCATCGAAATGGGGCTGGATCGCATCAAGGAGCTTCCCGAGCTGTGGTTGGGACAGAACGAGTTTGACTTCATGACAGACTTCGTTTGCAAACAGCAGCCCAGCAGGGTGAGCTGCTGATTCATTTAAAACAAACAAAGGACTTTTATCGGTGCGAATGAAAACATTCCCCTAGACACGGTGTCTCACTTTTCAGGGCTTGAAAAGGTGAGAATCTGGAAAGCAGAGTCAACTATGCGCTTGTATAATTTCTTTTTTTTTTTAATCGCTGCCACCTTTTTTTTTTTTTTTTTTTTGTAGCTTTGTCACTCACCTCCCCTCCTGTAGTAATAATATCTAGCGAACTCTGCCTTTTTATGTTGGTTGCCCCCCTCCCGACCTCCCTCTCTTAATTTCCTCGCAGTAATGTGCCCATAATTCCCACAGTGCCGAACTGTTCGATATCTTGGCAAATTGCTTAATCTTGTGGATTTTGTAAACTATGATTTCCAATGACTTGAACTGCATTCAAATTCTGAGTGAACAGGGAAAAAAAATTGCATTGGTTGGTTGCATGAACTTTGAAGGGCAGATACTACTGCACAAAAGCTGCCATCTTGCTTAATTTTTAACTATGCATTGCAGTGCAGACTAATTTTTTTTTTTCTGAATACGCTAAACTGGAAGCTTAACAGATGTGGGCCAAACCTTTCCAGATCAGGAAAAGTAATAGTTACTTAAAAAGTCTGCTACCCATTCCCCCTCCCCCATATGTACAGACAATAATATGGTGTGGATGGAATGTTGACTAGTGGCAAACATTTCACAGATTTTTTTTTTATTTTGTTTCTGTCTTCAGCGTTTTGACACTGTGCTAATATAGTTTATTCAGTACATGAAAAGATACTACTGTGTTGAAAGCTTTTCAGGAAATTTTGACAGTATTTTTGTACAAAACATTTTTTTGAGAAAATATTGTTAATTTATTCTATTTTAATTTGCCAATGTCAATAAAAAGTTAAGAAATGCTTTAGTTTTTCTAGAAGTCATTTACCAGTATTTTTCTTCAAAACTCCTCCCCACTGTCCCTGGTAAGTAGAACATCTCTCTGTGCAACCATGTTGGTGTGCAAAAAGACATTCCAAGATAGAAAGTACACTACACCCATATATATGTCATGGTGAACTCGGTAGGTGAGCGGGATTTGAACATACTTACAGCATAAAGCCTCATGCGTTACATTGTAATATGCCTGTCAGTGTGGTTTTCTGAAAAATAAAGTTGCCGAGGGTGCAACTTTTTTTGTGACTTGCCAACATACTTGCTTTAAATGTAGTTGTCCAGAGTTATGATGCATAAAGTATTTATTATATTTATCTATTAAACTTGTAATTTTATAAATCTGCTTTCATTTATATAGTAGACTTTGTTCTTTTGTATGTTCATTATCTCACCTGGAATGGAAGAGCTATGTAAAAAGTACTTGTGGGAAGGGAGGGTGGTGGGTGTCACCCTCTGCCTCTGTTTCACCTCACAAGGTAACACAGGGGATTGCTGCATCAATCCAGATTTGCGTGACACCAGAACCAATTTCACTTCATATCTGGTGACTTAGGAGAAGGGGAATATATCCTTGAAACATTCCACAGTGGGACATCTCTGACCCCTCTCTCCCAGAAATTGCTACCAACTGAAGCCACTGACACAGATCCATACTGCTCTACTTAAAATATTTTGCAGAAAAATGCCCATTATTTTAAGGCAGCTGACGTTTAGTGCCAACTGTTGCTGCCTTATGCCCTCATTCGGCCTTTGGCAAAGCTCCTGCACAAGTTAATAGTTCGGTGAGGGCCGTGGGATCAGGACCCTGATAATACATGTAATCCTGTTTAGCCATGCTTCCCAAGTTTGATAGAGGAGCAGTACCGCCAAGCTTTCTTTTTGCTTACTTTTTAATCCATGTCTTCTGAATTAGAAAGAAAAACAGCATGGTGGATGTAGTTAAATTTTAAACCTGGTCACGTAAACAGGAGGATATCACCACACAATGGGAGTGTAAATAGCAGTGTTTTGAATCAAGCTGGGAAATTAAACTGATTACTATTTGTAAGATTGCCCCAGCTGGTGAGAAAAGTGATACTTGTCCTTCTTTGCCTTACAGACATGAAGCAGCTAACACATTTATGAATGTTAAAAGAAAAAAAAAGTAAATATTAAAGTATTAACAAAGGCAGAAAGAAAGAAGTGAATGCTTCTGGGAAAAACTGAGATGACAAAATACATTCTGCAGGCAGTGACAGTCCATTCCTAGAAAATTCAATACCAAGAATTTTTAAAAAAACAGCATTCTGGTTTCAGCCAGTGATTGCTAACATTTTGTGACAGTAAATTTTACATCAAATGACAGTAAATCATAACTTACCAACTCACCAATAACGTAAAAGAATGTTTAGAAGAATACAACTGCAGTTTTAAGAGCCATTGCCCAATTTGCCACTTTATAAATCCTTTTTTCATTTTAAGGCTGTTTGATCTGCACACGTTTCATTGCCCTCTTCTGCAGGAGTTAGGGAGGGTGATTTTTCTGATTCTAATCAACTTCTTGTAAAACAGACTATCAAATTATGTGCATACCAAATTGCATAGATGTTTAAAGCCTCGATGATCTTCTAAAACCAAAGGGAATACTCTCGCTTTAATGATAGGCACTTTTGCTTCATAAAGTTGGTTAAACAACAGATTCTTCACAGTTGAGACATCACTACTTAAGTCTGTCAATATTAAATCCTTCCATGCAAGCTTTTCCAGGAGTAGGCAGCTCCATGAGCACACTGGTAGAGTCTTATTTGCGTACAATTCCATGTAACATTGAGAGCTGCTGCCTCTGAGTAGCAGCAGCTACTGAAAGCACTGGCTTTGGGCAAGGCATCGCCAAAGGGGTTTTATGATTTCTTAAAAGTAGACCCTGGGGAAATTTGCCAAACAATCATATTGTCTGCCTTGTCCCTTAATTTCTAATGAAGAGCCAGATCCCAGTGGATAGCACAAGTGTGTACTTTTTTATTCATTATATCATCTACTGAGCAATATTGGGGGCCTGACCCTCATCTTGCCGACACGAACCCCTTGGCAATGCTCCCAAGGCTGAGGCAGTAACAGGCTTTCGAGTAGATTCTTTCTGTCCTCCACACTGCTTCGAAATAGACTGAAGTAATTTATTACTGGAACCCAGCGATTAGTGAAGGATGCACAGCGACCCAGTTCTCCAGCTCCTCTCGAAGGACACTGCCGTCTCGGGTCCCGCTAAGTTGCTGTCAGTACAGGAAACTTGACCTCTGTACTTTGGCTGGTTTTCAAGAACTTCCAACATGGTACATGAGATCTGCTCCTCTTTAAGCCACGGCCGTAAATAGACGCGCTGCTTTATTTGGAAGGGAGATCAGCCCTAAGCCGGCCCGCCACGCAACGCGCGCTCCCTGGGAAATTAGGCGCCGATTAGCGCACGCCTCGTCCTTCTTCCCCGGGAGTCAAGATTTCACAGGAGTCAGGAATTCGCGGGTGGGCGGTGCGCTGGAGGTCGCAGGAGGGGCGGCTGCCCGCTCACCGAGGGCCTGGGGCGCTGCCGGCCGGGGCCGTGGGGCAGCGGCAGCCGCGGCCCGGCCCGGCNGGAAGCTCCGTCCGCGCCGCGGGCAGGGAATGTGCAGGGCCCGGAGCCCGCAGCGAGCCGTGCCGGGGGCACAGGACGGGCACGGCTCTCAGCGTGGGCAGCCGGCCGAGTGCGCGTCAGTGCCCTGCCCGAGAGACCCCTGGAGAGCCATGCCGGGAGCGCCGTGCCCGCTAACGGCGACCCTGCCCAGCACCCGGACAGACAGGCACCCTGCCCAGCACAGGCCCGACATTTCTCGGCGTGGATGTAGAGAAGAAGCACACAAACCTGGTGAAAACATGCCTGTCGGTCTCAGGTTTTATTAAAAAAAAAAGTTAAAAAAAAAAAGTAAAAAAAAAAAAGTTATATAAACAAGGATTATCCCCTGCTTATCTTGTCTTGCTAGGGGGATTGGAAAATTCCAGCATCTGGATTTGTGGAGTTCCTTTCATTTGTTTCATTTTTTAGTCACTCTTTTTTTTTTACTTTTTCACCAGAGAGATGTTTTCCGCACTCAGTTGGATACAAAGCCCTGTGGATCGCTGGTGTTCAGCCAAAGGCTTGTGCCTGTGGAGCCCCACAGAAGTAGTTCATGAGGGCATAGGTGACTTCTGCGTCGTCGACATCTGCCTATAGGAGTCACCCTATTCCTATCCTGTTCCTCCTGCCCTCTGCCTCTGCTCCCTCCTGAGTGTGTGGCACACCAGGGCTTAATGTGTGAGCTGGTACTCAAGGGGACAATACACCCTTGTATCTGAAACCCCAGCAAAATCGGGAGGCAACAGCATTGAGAGGAGGGAAATGAAGTCAGAAAAAGCAGTTCTTGTCCCTGACCCTACAAATGTCCTTTTTGAAGTCTTCATTTCTTCAGAAATACTTAGGGGTTACTGCAGACAGGAATAAGAAATCCCAGTGTTACAGATCTGGGCTACACACACTGACCTTAACCTGGTCTATTTCTGTATCATCACTCACAGGGATAGCAGTGTGAACAAGGACTAGGTAACATTGACAGGAGCTCTTTAAATGATAAGACAAAGTATTTTTTAAATAGTCTGACAGATATATTTGTCATATAACAGTGCATGAGCCATAAAACTCAGATGAGGAATCAGAGGAATTTGGAACCCAAGGCAGCAGCATTTTCTTGGGTTTTCATGTATTCTAAGTGCACCATTTTGTCAGTGCAGAGGAGGTGTTTTACATAGTTTATGAAAATATATTTACACATTTCAATATGGTGTCACTATTGTGCTCACGCACAAGATAAAGCTGAGTCTCAGGAACTGCAACAATAAAGAGATACATCAAATGACTGAACAGATGAGCGGCTGTTATGGGAGGTTCTCTGTTATTCTCTTTGCCTCATTTTAGAAAAAATTTGCAGCACCAGGTTTTTAATAGAGTTGGTTCAGTCCCTCTCCATCTGCTGTGCCTCTCCCCCTCTTGAAAAAATTACAGAGGGCCAATCTGATCACAGGCCTGAACCAGATTTTGAAAGACTTATTTACCATATTAAAACCAAGCAAAACATTTCCCACCTTATTGGGCTTTGTGAAATGCTAACCACTTTTCACACCTTTTTCTTTCACTGGGCCATTTTGTTATCTCTCTCTATTGGAGTGTTCATTTGACAACATATTACCTATTTTATAAGCAATAAAGTAAAATAAAAGAAACTTTCAGAATTGCCAAGTTCCCAAAACTCTGGCTGAAGTTATTAGTGTGAGTACACAGCATTTCCTAAGCTCAAAAGCTAATTATTCAGCAGATGCTCTTTGCAATAAGATGCTCAGGGCAGTTTTGACCACGAGCATCCTAAAAATTGCCCTGTGAGTTTTCTGTTGCACACTACTTTGCTGGCACTAGTTCACTGTGCAGAAGAGGGGAACATTTCTGAAGGTATATAAAATGTCTTATCTGCTGCTATTCAAACACAAGTAACACAGAGTATTTCAGATTTCACTTTCTCTCCCTGCCAGGATAAGTGTTTTAAAGGCTTGGTACTCAAAATCTTTTCTATTTACTTCAAGCTACATTATTTGGTCTAATAAGTGATATTATCTCTGTCTACAAGCCTCATGCAGTTATATGCCCTCCATCAACTTTATATGAAGTAGAGTATGTATTTGAAGGCAGAAATGAATTCCTACATTTTTCCAATGATGGGAAAAGACACCGAGCTTCTACACACATCTGCTTTGTACAGAAGCTAAATAGTTACATTTTAGTTTCCTTGTAGGATTATAAGGGTTGTATAGTTATATTTTAGGTTGCTTATGAGCAGGCTACATACACTAAGGCTAGCATGTGATCCAACAAGGAGATGAAGGGCAAGGTTCAAATATAGGTATGGGGATGAATACAAAGTCTTTCTAAGTAGCAGGCAGAAAAAAAATCGGTGGCCATCCCAGAGAAAGTTTTAGGGAAAAGGTCTGAAGCCCAATAAATCCTTAACCACATGCTATGAATGGGTGTCTGTCAGTGGAGTGGTCGGGACAGGTTGGTTTTGCTCATCACATCTGATAGGACACAACACTGTGTGCCAGAAAAGTGGAGAATTCGAGAAAATATGAGGTGTTAACCTTCTTCAGGGACTATTATTTACAGGAAAAACCTGAATTTGCCTTGGTGAATGTAAGTGACCAAAGCTGCTGTTGGGTGGAGCACCAGCCCCTCTGCTCTTGAGGATGGACACAGGGTACATGTCCGTGCTCCTGGACTGTGAGTAAGGAGCAGTCCCATTCCCATCAGTAGTCACACTGGAAACTGTTGTAGCCAAAACCTGGGCTTGAAGTCTGAGCTCAGTGCTGCTTCTAAAAATCACCTTCTCTCATCTTAAATCCCTTGTAATACACTATCTCAGCTTTGTCTGGTAGGATTCTTTCAGTGGCCAGGAAGCACACAGGCCTTGTGCTTCCTCACGTCCTCACTCTGGTTTAATCAGAGCAAATGTAACCATTGAAAGTATTTGGGGCAGCAGCGTTGTTTGCTTTGGGATGCACGGTCAGCCAGTGCGGTGCATTATTGCAGCTATGCTCTGGGATGGTCGGGGAGGGTGACAACTGGTCTGTCACAAGTCAGCTTGTGACTTTGCCCTATAAGGAGAAGAGCAGCCTGTGACAGGCATCTCGCCCGTCCCTGGCTCCGCAGAGTGGGACCTGCTGCAGGGCAGCCCGCCATCCCATCAACTCACTTCCTGGTCATCGTCTGAGCTGTCGCCTTTTGAGACCTTGCCTGACATTTTAATTAAGCACTTTACATGAAAGATGCCAATGCACAGAAAATCACACAGATTTTACAAGGAGCTGTTTGAATTGTTGATACTTATTTGGAAGTGTTTAGTTTCAATTCACAGTTTCTAGATTGAAGCAGAGCAGTAGTTATTTACCACGACAGATAAAGCCTCGCTATCAGAGTGCTGCAGAGAGGCTGCAGTACTGGGAGCTTGTAGCTAGGTGTAGCTGAAGCCCTGCCTTTCTTACTGATTAAAGTATTTAAAAGAGCAGCCTTTAAATTTGATTTATCGTATACATTTTAATTGAATGAATGTAGTCAGAATGAATAGTAATGGATGCTTATGGAGTAGAGTCTTTACCTAATGCAAGAATTGCATCTTGGCAATTCCACAATGCCTTCACAAAAATTAGATTAATACACACAACGACTCTATTAGACTGATTCCTTTAGCCCAGACCTCTTAGTCCAGGGGTCTTTTTGACATTGTTTGTTTTACACATAAATATTGCAAGCAATTAAGTCCTTTATTAGAGGACTGTGTTGTTTTCCCCCAGTCTCTGTTACCAAGGTCTGTGTTTAAAGGGTAAGATTGGCTCCACCAGAATCAGTGAAGCAGAGCACTTCTAAATTCCAAAGCTGAGCTCTCGGTATTTTGGCCTAAGGAGGGAAAGGAGACTACTTTTCTTTGTTGCCTCTCCTTGTGATCTCTCCAGCTCTTACTGTACATAACAGCTTTGCCCTGAATGGCATTCTCATAACTGTGATTGAAGATAGGGCAAAGTTCAGGACGTATATTCTGTTCCCCCTCTTTTGTTTTTTGTGGGGTTTTTTTGTTTGTTTGTGTTTGGGTTTTGGGGGTTTTATGGTTAGCTTTCAAAATACAGTGGTCTTGAATTGTAAAGATCAACAGGACTTAACTTTATTATTCACCTGTGATTTTTTCCAGATAAGCTTTATAACCAAAATCTACATCAGTGATCTTTGGGTCCAGCTCTCACCTAGGTAACTTCTTGACCAGTGAAGTCCAAGTCAAAAATCAAGGCCTGACTGATGGCTTATCCAGTATAGTCATGGTCTTGGGATCCTTTTTGGAGTGCAGGCAGTATTTTATGACAAAACTGCATAGCATATTCTGAGTCTAATGCAGTTACTTCAGCTCCCCTGAAGTCACCCCACCAGAATCAGTGGGCCTAAAAATTGCTCAGAACACATTATTCATTTTAGGAGGATTCTATGTTGCTTGGTCAGGTTATACCATAGTGGTGTAAATTGATCTTGGGTCTTTTAAGTCCTTCTTGAGAGTCTGGAGTGGTATTGCTGGAGACACTGCTGGATCAAGTTAAAGTGTTGCATGAGCACAGCACTGCAGATGCAGATATGAACCATACTCTCTCCAACACCTCATATAACAGTGGTAATTTCAGATTGGATTTAATCAGAATTCACAATTACTATGATGATTAAGAGTCTCTCTAATGTTCTCATTAACTTAATTAAAATATAGTATCACATATTTGAGTATAATCTTAAAGTGGTGTTTGGGTCAGGAATGGATTAGAGTATGTTCTGATCCATATTTTGCTCTGATATTAACTTATTGGGGTTTATTACTGTTAAAATCATTCTGATAAAGAATTACTGGGACCTTCTGATTACCTTTTTTCCTCAGCCTAAAGTGAAATAACTTGAAAATGTCTTCTTTCTTTGTTTCGTGGGTTTTGTATCACCCTGGTAGCAGGTGGTCTTTAACTACTGAGAAGGAAAGAAAAGTAGATGGAAATGTGGTTGACAAACATTTTCCTAAATTTTTTCCTCCCCCACAAAAATTAGCAGCTCCAAAGTTCTTGTCAGTGGCTTTGGTCAGCCTTTCATTGTGAGGAAATGACATGTTGCTTTTTAAGGAAGGTTAAAATTCATGTATCACTTTCATGTATGTCACATCCTCAGGGTATAGACACTTTTGTTTTCTGGTTGTTCTGCTAAAACAGTAAAGACATAGGTGTATATAATATTTAATGTCCAAACCAATTCACACTGCCAGTAAAGCATCCATAGTTATTGGGGAGATTTTGTACTTTCCTTTAGAAAGACAAGTTGCCAGCTTACACCTGCTTGTGCCAAGAGTTACCAGACTAATGACTCCTCAGTGTTTGTTGCCTGAGATGGGTGATTGTGCTGAAATGCTGCACGACTTTCTTCTTCCACTTTGTTGATGAAGGTTATGTGGAAGATCAATGACCTGTGGGTATCCTTGACACCTGACAGTCTAGAAAGCATTTGGGTGATGGAACAGGACTTTGAAATTGATAGAGCCTCACAAGGACCCAGCTAGTCAAATGTTAGTTGGTGACATAAAAGGAAAGAGAATACAGAGAAAACCAGACCTAAAACAACTCTATTTTCTCCTTGCTTGCTGTTGGCTGACACATAGGAGGTTTCTGGGGGCCTTACTGACTGGTGTACTCTCCAAAACCTTTTCCTCTGTGTGACTGGCAAATAAGTGAGAAAGGATAGGACTAAAGACTGGTTTGCTTTTTTTTTTCTGTTTTGTGGTTGGTGAAACAGTCCACAGTCTTATGAATAGTGACTATCCTTCTTGTCTGCTCTGCTAGCTGATCTCCTGAAGAGAAAAGATTATGGCACAGAAGCCAACACTGAGAAGCCTGGAGGTGCAACCAGATAGTAGGAGCTTGCTTCACCAGGAAAGCACAATCATGTAACAGAATGGTGGCTCTGGGTGACTTACTGTCTGGCTTACAAGGCAGGGAAGAAAGATGAGAGACCAAATGATGGAGAGGGGGTGGTGGGAGAAGGACAACAAAGAAAGAAAAGGTAATGTTTATTTGTCATTAGAATAACAATATTACAGTCCTGTGATTTTATTTGCATTCTCCTGTGTGGGTTGTCATGGTCACAACCTCTGAAATTTCTCAGAGATCTCACAGATGTTTTCTGAATTTAATGAAAATCAGAATTACAAATAGATTAGATTGGTTAACATTTAGGCCCTCCAGTCCTGTATTTACTTAATTTAGCCCTCCTTTGTTAAATGCAGTGTGGGTTTTAGATCGTCTTTGTGGAAACTAACTGGACAGGTCCCATGAAATTGTCAACCCATGTAAACCCTTTGCTGAAACTGAAGGCACATACAGCACAGAAAGATACAGAACATTTTTGTGAGGTGGACCTCCCTTTCGCTCTAAGCATGCAACTCTGGTCCTCCTGTATTAAACAAGCATGCCACAATTAAAGTAGAAAAGAATCTGAGCACATCTTGTTCCCATCTGCATGACCTTGGGCAAGTCATTATTTATTGTGCATTAACATGTAACACTTTATGTCTCAGTTTACCCTTTCAAATAATGAGTACAATGTGCTTTTTGCAGTTCACTGCTGCTTGATGTTGTAGTTACTCAATAGGTTATATTACAATCTTGCATGCAAGCTACTACACAACTGGAAAACACTGGAAGCCACAGAAATAAACAGTAACTAGCAATGTATCTTGCAATGCTATAGAAACACAGACAATATTACAGATTGCCTGATGATAGGTTTCCAAGTGAACTAGAATTGTTCTCTCTGATTCCAAGTGGGGGGCTAAATAGTTAATTTTCTTCCCTTAGTTCAGCAATTCCCCATACTCCAAATAGTTTGAGAGTCTCAAATTACATAACTGCTCTGAGGCTATTGAAAAGCATTGAGATCTGACCCATCCTCTCCTGTAGAATGCTGTTAGAGGAAAAACATTGTTTAAATTCATAGTAATAGAGTTTTGGAGACACATCTGAAGATACCAAAGGCTAAATATTATGTATGTATCTGTCTGTAAACTCCTATTCAAGTCTAGGATCTAAATTAGAGACCAAATTGCCTTTCTCAATAAATATGACTTGCATAGTCTTTTTATGTACACAGAATGAATATTTACTATATTCTAACAAGTTGGGGACATTGGTGCCACCTCTTACATTTGTCTTTGAGCTTAGTAAAATATGAAGCTCACTCTCATCTGATCTTTTCTTTATTCATCCTTTTATCTCTTGGGTTCTCTTTTCTTCTTTACTCATTTGGTCCTACAAACATTGTTATGTTTAATAAGGTGCTTCTACATAGCTAGAAAACCCTTATAAAAATCCAGTTGGCACGGTTTCACAGTTCTGATCTGCCGGTGCCAATATACCTCTTGCTTCCTTCTGCATTTTCCATGTAGTGATTCTCTTTCCATGCATGCCTTAAAATAGGTCATTGGTGTTTACATCAGCAGCAGTTTTAGACATCACACAGTAGTGCTGCCAGTTCTGCTGATCACAGGATCATTTCTTCTGAACTAACAGTTCATCATCCACCCTGTCATTATCCTATAAAATAAGATCCTCATTAGGATTTATTTCATCATCACTGTCTCTTATTTTCTGGCTTCTTTCTACAGATCTTTATCTTTCACCAAAAATGTTCCCCTAATTTCCGAGTGTTGTTTATCTCAATCTGTGTCATTTTCATTGTGCCAGCCCCTAATCTTTCCTCCAGTACTCCTAGACAGGTTAGTCATAACCTCAGTGTAGTTCAGCCCCCTGCCCCCCTCAGCTTCCTTATTATTATCAGCAGAATTTGGACCTTTCCAAAGAAAGATGCTTGGTTCCAATTATGAGATGCTTTTCTGCCTGTGTACGGCCCATACAGCTGAAAGATTCAAGCCTTTGATTTCTACTTTGCTTTATTCTCTGTGCTGCTCACAAGCAGGTGCTGCTTGGGAAATCAATGGCAGCTCCATACATGAAGCAGCTGCAGGACTGAGCCTTTAATGAGTCTTTTCCATTTCTAATTTTTATAAGCCAATTCTAGCAGCAATCTAAAATAAATGATACATATTGATAATGAAACTGATGCAAGCAAACATTACTAGCAAATGGAAGGATTTAGAATAGGGAGGAAAAGACAAAGACAACTGCCTTTTACAAAGTAATTCAGTTTACATTATCATGCTGGAATAGATAACCTCTTCTCTACAACTCACCCTTGACCGACAGACCACTGGCATTTAAAAGACTTCCCAATTATATTTGATATGTGATTTACAGCATGATCACATCTGAATGCGGCCCAGAGATTTCCCCTGACAGGTTCAGAACATGTCTGGGGTTGATGGTTGACTTGGTGCAACTCTGTTCCTACAGTGTGTTGATAGAAGATCATTTCAAGCTAGAGGAGTATCATTTTGAAATGAAATGACATTACAAAAACACATTGTTTCAGTATTCAGTACCTTTTTGAAGTTTCATGCTAGATTTGTGTTTGTTTATAATGGTGTAAATCAGCAGTAACTTCACTGTGATACCAGAATAACTGGAAACAGCTAATACTGCTCTTTCCCTTCCCAATAAATTACCTTTATATATTGGAGAAGAGTTATTTTCAAACTGCTGATATGCATTCAGGTGTGACTGCATGCCTCACCTGAGGGTCTTCTTTACCTTTTGTGTGATTTTTCAAGTGGAGCTATTCTCGATTCTGCCAAATTCTCCGAGTAGCACATAGCATAATGTATTTATGTAGAGTCTGTCTCTTGGGCAAGCTGAAGCGATGGAAATTGCCTGGAGAAAATTGAAACCCTGATAATTGATTTTGCTAGCTCTTTAAGTTTCAAAAGACTTGAATCTTTCCAAGAATAAATCAAAAACTGTTCAGTAGCA
The DNA here is from genome assembly GCA_013400955.1 of Drymodes brunneopygia. NCBI lineage: Eukaryota > Metazoa > Chordata > Aves > Passeriformes > Petroicidae > Drymodes > Drymodes brunneopygia. The sequence continues at coordinate 1,637,924 of VZTZ01040976.1, read as the reverse complement.
ACCATGGAGATTCCCTCCAGATTCTTAGAGTGGTTTCCTTGCTACAATGCAGAAATTATACTCTTAGTGATGTAGATTAAGAATTAAATTATTTGCTTAAAATAGTTAAGTCTGTTGCCTATTGGGGTTTTCTGTGTCAGCTAATTTGGCTGCGTTATTAAGTGCCCTTGGTATCCAGGATCTTTGAGCTGTGGAAGAAAAAGACATGGCAAACATGAGGTATATGACAAACCCTTCAGGCCATAAAATCTTATTAGAAGGCAAATCACAACCTTCGAACCCTTTTGAGATTGCTGTGGAGCTAGGAAATCTGTAGAAAATTGATATGTGGAATGCAAATATATTACTTTCCCTCCCCTCCATTTTTTTACATTAACACAGGACTAAACAGGAGAGAAATTATTCCCAAGAGACCACCATGGAAAATGTCCTATTGGTCCAGCTGTTTACAACATTTCTATAGAAGTAAATTAAACCCAGTGGAGATTGGTCTTTACAAACTTTTCATTGGAACATCACAGGACTCTCCCAACACTGGCTTAGTTGTAGGTACAGATAGAAATTTTTTCCTCCCCTGAGAAGTCTATCCTTCAACAGATTTATTCTGATGATGATTACATTTAATCCAGAAATAGACAGTTTGTTTGTGATACTCCCTAGGACTTCCATGGAAATGCCACTGTTCGATAAAGAGAGCGTAGGGTTATTGGTGTGCAATCCAGCTCATAGCTGCACACACCTGTAAAATAAACTCGGTTTTGTTACTGCAAATTCTCAAGGAGTCATCTAGCTTTAATGTGAGGAAGGGTACATTTTTCCTCTTTCTAATGTATTAGAGAACGATTTCTTTCTCTTCCCCAAAACAGGGACATGAAATGCCTAAAACATTGCAAAAACTGAAACCTCAGACACTGTGCAGGCTTCACAGAAAGTGTTTCCAGTCCACTCTCCCCTGAGCTGGCTAGGTGTAACCATCCCAGCATGCAGAGTCCAAGTGCCAGTCAGCTGGTTGTCCTCAGCATGTAAATTGCCTGCATGACAGTTTCAACACACTCCTCTAAATTTCTCTGTCTGAGTTTTCCTTTCCATTCCTAAGACAGTTATTTTAATTCACAGCCCAAAATCCAGCAGATCCCTTTTAGTCTTCTGAAGCTACACACACATACTCCCCACAAACTTAGTGATACTGATTTTATCTGCGCCTTTCTGTTTCCTGACTCTACCAGAGATTGTTTTATTGAGTTGCATATTTAGGAACAACTCAGAATATGTAGCTTTGTACTACTTGTAGCTGATTTTTATAATGATGACCCCAACTAGTTTCCTGTTATCAGTACATTCTGATGTCTCAGGGACATCACCAAGTTCCCAGTGCCCACTGAATCCCTTCATGTCATTTGAGCTGTGATAAGGGTTCCTGTGCATGCTGCCAGGCTGTTGCAAAAATGAGCTGACACATAATAGCTTTAACCCCAGTGAGAGAGCAAACCTGAACCTGTCTGGCCTTGTGTTTGCCAAGGAGTGAGAATATGCCAAAGTTTCTACAGATCAGCTCTTACTTAGCTCCTTGGTAGCTCATTTGTGCATTTTGATTTCAGAGCTGATCTTATTTCAAAAGAAAAATGAACAGGGACTGGAACAGGAGAATTCTTCAGTCAAATCAGGAGGAGCACAAAGAGCCCATACAAACACTCTTATCTTCACTGGTATTCTGGTCTCTCACACTGCCCTGTCACAAACATCCCCAGAGTTTTATCTTCTCTCAAAACACATCCAGCCAGTTTCCAACCCTCTCCAAAAGACTTTCTACAGAAGCCCCTGACCTTGCAAGCTCAGTCCTTTTCGTTACCCCTAAATCAGAGACTTCCTTAGGAATACTACCAAGCTACCACCAGTGTCTGAAGAAAATTGGAAGAACTCATTTCCCCTTAAGCCACAATGCCCATGCATCCCCAGATTATAGGAGCTGCCTTTTTCAAGTAGATAAATTAGACTAATGAGAAACCACCTCAAGTGTGAACTTTTTGCCCCACTGTCTCCACAAATACAGCAAGACCCTTAGTCATCTCCAGTAAAAGTCTGAGATGCTGCTAACACACAGGCTATTTCTGAGCTGGTACTTCTTGATACTGCTTTCTCTGACATCCGTTGTAAATCAGGCACAAAGCATTTCTGATTCTTCTGTTGCCAGTTTGAAGGCTTACTCCAAATCATTTGTTTTGCCACCTTTCATTCTGAGCCTCATTGTTTTTTGCTGGAGACCAAGTCGCATTTCTCTTCTCATAGTCCTGGCTGCCACTTCCAGTACCAGCCTATTGTTTCTCCATTGTTTGCATATCTGTGCATTAAACTGACCTACATCTCCTTCTAGGGAGTGGGTAGCAGATGGTGCTTAGGCAATATGGCATCTCAAGATGGTGCTTGAGTGGCTTGTGGGTCACAGAAGTGGGAAATGCTGGTTGCTGCATAAGCAGAGTGCAACTGAACTGCCTGGGGAGCGCTCTGCTTGTTTGTATCAACAATTTTGGGCCAACGTGAGCCGGCACAGTCACATGCAGAAACTAGGTCAGGTAGGTTATCTTGGCAGCAATATTTGTTTGGGAGCTGCTGGGAGCAGGGGAGCAGCTACACCAGTCACCTATTTTAGCATTGCTGCCTTAATGGAGAAGTTGGTCAGTTCAACAGAGGAGCACAATGGTGGTTGGCACTGGAGTACTTGTCCTGTGAGGAAAGGTTGGGTGTTCAGCCTGGAAAAGGGACAGCTTTGGAGGAGATTATCAAGAAGATAGAGACAGGCTCTTTATTGGAGTGTAAAGTGGGAAGGCAAGAGGTAATAGGCACAAGCTGAAACAAGGGAAGTTAGGGCTAGGTGGAAAGAGAAACTTTTTCAGCGTCATGACAGTCAAGTTAGGTAACAGGCTTCCCAGGGAGGTCATTTAGTCTCCATCCATGGAGTTTTTAAAGACTAATTTAAAACCCTGAGAGAGCTGGTCTGAGATCACAGCGGAGCTTCCTTCAAGCAAGAGCTTGAACTAAAGACATCCTGTGGTCTCTTCCAGCCAGTAAGTCTATGATTAAGAATCAGCCTGTTTTTAACAAATCCTGCCCAAATCCCAGGCTGGAAAGGGCAGTCACAGCTGGGAGTTCACATTATGGAAATCCATCCCGGTCTTTGTAGCAGACACAGAAAAATTCGACCAAGTTCAACCAATCCATATTCAATACAGACAAATTTCACACAGCACAATGTGTCAAGTCATTGAAGGATTCGGACTTAAATTTGAAGGGTAGCAGCTGTGTAAGTACCCTTCCTTTATTTTCTCTTTCTGAGGACCCAAGTCTCTAATCTCTCATGCTATCTCTGTCAGAGCAGGGAATAGCCAACATAGCTGGCTCACGCTGCCAGCCAGCAGGCAGCTTCCCCATGCGCCTATCAGAGACGCTCTCTGCACAGTGCGCACTCAGTCCCTGCTTTGTTTGCTCCTCCTGTGTCATTCTGTCCTTCCCTCCTCACTTGGTCTTCCTGTCCCTCTTCCCTCAGTGGCAGGATTACAGAACCAGTGTCCTGTTGCTGGAGTGCTCTTGTCTGAGCTTTCTGCCCGACTTTTTTCTCTGCTCACCTCTTCTCTTTGCTCCGGTAAGTCTGATGAATGGCTTCCTTGTTGTCACTGCTTGGTGACATGGCACAAGGGCTTTAATGTAAGTACTTCACCATGAAAATGTCAACCCACATTTTCTAGGAACAGCCCTCGGACAATCTGGGCACCAAGTGACATCTGAGGAAAACAGGGAGGTTGTTGGTGAAAGTAAGAAATTCTTCTCTTAAGAGTGATCAGAGAAATTTAAAGTTACTTTGGTAGGGCTTGTGTTGAATAGAGACTGGGGGCCATGGGTGGGCTGCTACAACAGTCAGTGGTCACAATTCAGGCACCACATGAGAGGTGAGGCAAGAAACTTCAGAAAGCCTCCAAGTCTGGTTCTGAGTCTGAATGGAAACCTGCCATGAAACCTCCAAACTTTTGTTGTTTTGTACTAGAAAACTGTGCATAAATCATAAAGCTATTCAAATGCAGTGGATAGCTGATACAGTTGGTTTTATCACAGCTTTCTGAAGTAACATGTAGGGCAATGTCTGTCTAGACTGTAAGAAGGTACATGTATTTTTCTGGAGGGTGATTGGAGCTACAGTAGCAGGGGCAATTCCAGAGTTTAATATTTGCTGCTTTGAGGTGTCCCTGCGGACCGATCTGGTGTTATATAAAGATAAAAAATCAGATTTTATCAGCATGTGTTGGCTGGTGCAAATATATGTAAAGCTTTGTTTTAGAGAAATGTGTGTGTATGTGAACTTTGAGCATAAAGTGCTAAATACCATCACCCATTTTAGAAGGGCTTAAAATAGCTCTGGGCTGCAGAGCAGGTGCCATGTGTCCTTCTGCTGAATACATGGGGATGCAAAAGCTAAATATAGACCAGTCTGTAAACCCTCTAGAAGTTCAAGCTGCAAGAAGGAAATCAGGAAGCAAATCCCATGAGAAGGAAGGGGAAGCACACTGTTTATAAAAGATAAACAAAACTCTGTGACAGTCTTCAAGGCAGCCTGCAAGAGAAGCTAAGAAGACATTTAATTTGTGTTTTGTTCATATCAGGAGGGTGCCTGGGCAGAAGTGTCAGCTCCCAGCAGTGCGAGAGGTGGGCTGGCACACCCCAACATGGGAACAGTTTTCCCAGGAGGAGTGGGATGGCTCTTGCAGCTCTGCTAAATCAGTCATTTGCCCTTGCCTACTGACCTTTTACTTCAGAAATACTGGCTGTTTTCAAAGCACAGTGATGGCAAATTGTGCCATAAGTGTGAAATATTTAGGGATATAGTTACAGACAAACAAACTCAGCATGTAACCAGACTGATCTGAGGCGCACACCTTTTGCTGTTGCCTCTGGGTGCAGCTGTGGCTATGCTGTGTGCTCAGCCATGCTGAAAACTCCATTTCTGTCCAGAGTTATCCCAAGTTCTTAACAGAGGAAGAAAGAGAATAGAGAAGAGTCTTTCTCACAGTGGGGAGGCAGCAGCACCCTCTGGCTCTTGGGTGTGTTTCCCTCTGGAGGAGAGGAGGACCACAGAGACTATTTGTAGGCAGCAACCACAAGTGTCAAGTTTCCATCTGAAACACCAGGTCCAAGAAAGGTGCTGATCTCACAGCTGTGGAACAGGTCCAGGATTTGGGAATGCAGGAGGAAAAGAGTAAACAAAATGCAATGCTCAGATTCAGTCAGTCTGGTCAATCCTCCCCCTCGCCATAAAACAGGATAAGGCTGTGTTGGAAATTCAGGTGCCTAAAGGCAACAGTAACAGTAATAGAAGCTGAAAAACTGAAGAGGTGGCTAGTCTAAAATTGGGCAAGTCTGAAAAACCAAGGAATTGCTCATCTGGACTCAGTCACCTAATTTTTAGGCATTACTTTGTTTAAGATAGCATGTAATGTAAACACTTTGGGTCCTGCTGAAAATGGCACCGCAAGTCTTTTATGGCCTGATAAGGGAGAATTCCTTGTGTACATCAAGATTAAGCAGGCTAGAGTAAAAGGGAGAACTGGGGCCAACTGCAGTAAAAACTCCCAGCATCAAAGGCTGTAAGCAGGCAACTCTCAGATGCTGTGTCTCCTTCAACATAAACTGCAGTGCTGTGGAAGCTGTTGTGCAAAACAAGGTACAGAATTCTCGACAGGCATTGTGTTTGTGCTGGAAAGCAGTTATCAGTGCTCTCATTTAGCCTGAGGAAGAACAAAATAAAACATTAGGATATTTATTTGTGTGGATAGATACAACCCCCAGTATGACCCAGCAGGTGGGCATCTTTGGGTTAGAAGTTCATTGCTGTGTATTTCTGGGTTTCCTGCCTGCTCACCATTCTGGGCTGCTGGATGGAAATTCAGCAGATGTGAATTGCCATGGCTTCAGACTGATTATAACTAATCCCTTTCTAGCCAGGAATGTATGTTAGGGAAGATTTCCTGAAAGGCCAGCTTGTAAACATCTTGTTTCCTTGATTCTAAACATCCAGTTTCTCTTTCATTCACCCGAGTTTTTGCCTTGTTACTGAGACACACCATGCACAGATCAATTGCCACTGTTGATTTAAAGCCTACTGTATTTGGAAACATGCTTTGTGATTCACATAAGGGGAAGCCTTTAGCCAGACAGTGCTACCACATGAGCAATGAAGTTGGGAGGCAGCCAAGGGAGAGAGTTGGGGTACAGAAAGAACATCGACTTGAGCTTTCTTACAAAGAGAGGGAGATAGTTGAACAATAAATTAATATTTGGAAATGGAGCATTTTGCAATCCTGCTCTCCCTCTGTGATGAACATGTTACAAAAATAGCTATTTTAAATTGGGATGTACTTTATGAGTGTTTTATTCTGCCTAACTAAGAGCTAGTAGTTCTGGGTTTTCTAGCTGATTGATTGCCAACTGCCAATTAGCTCAAATTAATGATTGCAATAGTAAACATGTCAGAGATAAACACATACTTTGTGGAGTATCTAGCTTAGCCTTTACAATACTCTTACTGACCTTGAATTAGTTGGCAGTCAATTAACTCTAGTTGAAAAAGACCACAAACAGGAGACTAACATTCATGCTATCTGGAATTATTTACCTAAATTGCACTTATAGGGTCTAATTTTTCATTGTAAATTAAACTTGATATGACATCAAATCAGATAGATCTAATTTTACAATCATTTTGCAGTGATATAATGACTATGCCACAAGGAGTAAGGAAAGAATGAGATGTGATTGTGTGACAGGCCTGTGAGATCAGGTCCAGATGCATTCCTGAGCCGTTTCTGCTGCTTGCAAGTTGTAGCTATGGGAGGACTGCAGGGGAATGGATTTATAGCTAACAGTTCTCAAGCACTTCCTGAGCCCCACTCAAAGCTTTCAATTATTTGCTTGAGAGATGATAACTCATTTGACTATCTTATCTGCAAGCCTGGTCATATAGCTAGAAAATCAAATCTTGAAAAATATTGCTTTAGTGATGGCCATCACTGCACTTCCAAACATCACTTTGACTGGAGAGAGTTTAATAACACCAAGTCATTTATTACAGTAAATGACATCTCTCTTATCGTAACATGCCTTTGGCCATGCTGGTTTACAATTTTGAAAGCTGTAGAAATTTAGACAGTATAGAAAATATGAGTTACAGCCTGCTTGAACAGGGAACAAAATGCTTCCTGGTTAGCTCAGTGTTTTCAAAACAAATTATCTTTTAAAAAATAAGAAAGCCACTTCAGAGGCTGGAAAGAACCAGCCAAGCAAACTTCTTCCCTTCTTCCTTCCCCACTGGCACCATTGTAAATCATATCATTAAAGAAAGGAACAAAAATCAATGTGGAAAGGAGAGAGAAAGGACTCATGGCCAGAAAGAGTGCAGAGTCTGCAATGGGGGCTAGTTGCAGAGCAAAGCCCAGCTGTGCACCCCACACCTCTGCACTACTTCATGAGGGCAACACAAGAGGTGCCAGCAGCCTCTCCCTCTGGGAGGGAAGGGGCCTTCACTACTCTGCGTTTTCCTGGTGCCCAGGATGCTGTTGCTGACACCCTCCTTACCAGGTCCTGCGTAAGCCAGGGCAGGAGCACATACATGCTTGGGGCTCTGTATTTGCCTGGCTGAGTGCAGCTGCTCAAAAACATGAGAAAACAAAAGCTTCCCTTTGCAAACTGGGAATAAATTAGCTGAAATTCACCCCACAAAACACCACAGACTATCAAACTATATTATATGTGTTTGGGTTTATTCCACTGTGATTTATTCTGTAGTTTGTACCTTGTCAAAGAAGCTGTCAGCAGCATGCAACAAGTACAAGAGAAAGGTGGTTTAGAGCTGTTGATCTTATTCTTTGCTGTTATTGTGACGATACCAAACCACGTCTCTTGCAGATCAAGCATCATGCTGGGCTTTCCAAGGGCACAGTGCAATTCTCAGTGCACCAAATTAATTTAAAATATTTTTCATGATTATTGACTTAAGATGTGCCAACAGGAGAGAAACAGGAAATTAAACTAATGCAACTCTGAAGTGAAGCTGCCCGTACCGGTAGCCAGCGTTGCAGGTAAACAGATCAAGAAAAGTAAACATGTGGCAGATATTTTATTCAAGCAGGAAAATGGCACAAGTGACTGGAGTAATTTCATGTGTCATTGCTGACAGTGGAAATAGGAGGTTTTCATTTTTAAGTGTTAGACTTGGGCAGGCTTTTCTCTTAGAAAGTATATAATTTGCTTTTCTCCTTGCAGGCAAATCACCTTGGTGATTTATTTAAGTGTGATATATTTGTCAAGCCAGAGCCAATGGATAAGCTGTCATCCTAAATTTCATAAAAAATCACTCACATGCTGGCCAAGCTTTGGGAACAGCTCAATGGCTAATTCTTTATGTGGCTAATTCTATGCCTTTAAATTAACCTTCCATTTGTTTTTCTGCCAGGTGCTGCACCAAGCATGGAGAATGATCAGTCTTCCACCTCACCCGGGCAGGACATCCAGGGGCATAGTGGGGACAAACCTGCCCCTGGGCTGTCATTCCCTGCTCCAGCCCCCACAGAGCAGCTGAGCGCCTGGCCTGAAACAGCCGTGTGTGACATCTCAGAGGAGCTGAGCCGGCAGCTGGAGGACATCATCAAAACCTACGGATCTGCCACAAGCCTGATGGAGAAGGAATGCACTGCTACAGGAACTGACAGGCCTGAGAAGGGAGAGGCAGGCAGCTTGGAGGATGCAGAGTATGAAGATGGAAATGAGGAGAGTGAGAAAGAGAAGCTGGCTCCTGGGGATGCTTCCAAAGCAAAGGAGCCCAGCGGCAACAAGGAGCAGAAGCTGGAGAAGAAAATCCTGAAGGGGTTAGGCAAGTATTTACATACTCACACAGCCCTTCTGGAAATACAAGTAAGAACTCCCTGGTCCTTGCTCTTTACCATGTTAAGTTTCTGATGTGGATGATAGGGACCTCCAGCTACCACTGAAAATTACAGTGACCATTACAACTCTTCTATAACTGATGATTATTTTTGGCATTACTCAACATGTAGGCTATATTAGATATTAGTCCTTTAAAAAAAAAAGTTTAGGATTGTATCGCATGACACTGATGTACTACTGGGCCACCCGACTTGGCTGTCAGTCTGATGACACACTACACAAAGTCACTTCTTAGACAAAGGAAAAGCCAACTTTTTGTTTGTGCCTCAGTGAATGTTTTCTTTTCTTGTCTCCTCAGGTATGACTATTCAGTGGTCACAACAGTAATAATGGTGCTACTATGTGTCATGGGAATCTGCAGAAAAAACTCACTGTCATGCCCAGTTTATTTTTCATTTAGCAAACATCTGGACTCATCATAAATATGAAATAAGCCAATACATTTGTTCTCTCTAAAAACAGTGCTTAGAGAACACCTCAACCTTGGCAGGGCTGTCAGCTGAACTGGAAAGAAGTCTCAGCAAGTTTTTGTATACATGTACTTTCTGCTGGGCAGCCACTAGAGAGCAATGTAGTTACATTCCAATCTAATATAGGTGTAAATTATTTCCCTTCCTACATTTAATTCCAGCCAATCTTCAAGTCTCTCCTTTGCATGAGAACCCAAACCCAAATGCAGACTAAGCCTGTAAAGAAATCATCACAGAACATTCATATAGACGAGGGACTAAGCATAGGACACAGCATGGATTTGATTTTAGCTCACTTCAACTTATTTATGCTGATGCTGTAGAGAGAACTTAGTATGAAATAAAGGATTTCCTCCAGAGACAATACTCCTGGACTGCACTGGACTTGAAGTAGAAAACGTTCAGCCCAAAGCAGAAAGAAAATTTTGTCTCACAGCCTCGGGAAAGAGGAGCATTTGGAAAAGCATGTTCAAGCCCCTGGGACCACAGGCAACCTTATCTCCAGGGACATCAGGGACAGTTTGTATTTGACGAACAAGCAGTGTTCAAGCTCCAGCTCATACCTGGGGCTGAAATGAAAACGAAGAGGTGTCAGAGGAGAAGCAATACCTAAATGGCTGTGCAGTGATTTAGCTCTGCACACGCAGGGAGTTATTAAGCTGTCTCTGGTATAGAAGCTCTCTTCACCAAGTCAGGGAACTGATTTACACCAGTGTCACGTAGCCCAGATCTGGCTGGCAGTACCTACCACTCTCTGATTGTTTAGTTCCACACCCTAGTCTCTATATCTGACTTAATATTCCTGATGTCTTGTGTGGGTCGATCAGCAAAGTAGCTGAGTACACTAGATTTGGTCTACTTTCACTGGCGAAGAGATCTGTTCCTGAGCCTTCGGGGTCCAGGCCCTTTCTGTTCTTTTTCAGTCAAGTGTGCCATGTGTCTGACCTAAACATGTTGCAAAAACATCGAATGAAAATCAGATTACACAGGACAAAAGCACTTAACAGACAATGCTTTTGCTAGAAAAAAGCACATTACTGAGGTCTGAAATGGAGGAAAGTCCTAGCATGTTTGTTCTTATGGGGCAAAGAAAAACCCAGAAATTTATAGCAAAAATTATTCCTTTCTTTCCAAAATGCCTCATTTCACCCTGTGTTTTTACAGACCCATGCATCCAACAACCAATTTCATAACAGTACATCAATTGCAAACTACCTCTAGCACCAAATCTCTGCTTCCTCTTTTTCTAAGGAAAAGAAGCCACTCTACTGATGCAAAGTTTGAATAAGCTGAATACTCCAGAAGAGAAGCTGGACCTGTTGTTCAAGAAGTATGCTGAGCTGGTGAGTACAATGTTGGCTCTTTTCTGTAGAAACTGTCCATACAAGAAGGTATAAAAAATACATGACATGCAGGATGGTCAAACCTCACATAGCAATAATGTCTGTCCTGATAAGTGAATCTCAAAACAATTGTCATGGTCAGATAATTATGGGTGAAAAAGAGAAAGAAAAAGTAAAAAGTGAGGAAAACAAGATTTGGGTCAAAAAGTTGATAAGGAAGAATATTTGTTCTTAAAGGCAAATCTACCAAACTGACCCACACTGGAGAGTGGTGTCTAGGCTCCTGTCTTCACCTCCTTCAAGCAGTTTTGCATGCTTCTGTTGTGGGTATTGCTTTAAATTATGCATTGGTGATTTCATCAAAATGAAAATAATACAGGACTTTGTATAAAACTTCCTGTATTAGGAAGTAGATAATAGACAACTGAGACTAATCATAAGAGAAGCCACAGCACAATGAAATGAAGAGTCAAAGCCCCTGCACCATAATGTCACCCCTGTAACAATGCCACCTACCTGACTGTTCTTTCCACACTTAAGATGGGTTATTTTCAGATGAAGGGATTTTTTTCTGTGTAGTCAAAGGACTGTATGACCATAAGCTGTGGAAATCTTACAAATGAAAAGGCTGCAGCATTTTGCACTTTGTGGAGTGCTGAAAAATGTGCGAAACAGAACATTGACTTTGTAATTGGTTTTATGCACAGATGTGTCTATGTCTCATCATAATGAAGTGAAATTTAGCTTTCCCCTCTTTCATGAAATCCTCTGATTTCATAAATTTGGCTCAGGCTGTTCATAGTTTATCTCATGCTTAAAGGGACTTCATGCTCACATATTAACTGAAATAGGTCTTCTTCCTCTATAAAGTGCACTGCATTCAAAAGGCATTACAGCACTGTATGAAACAGGGGCCGTATTGCCAGTAGCCCATGCAGGAGAAAGGTGCTGAAACAAAAACACTGAACACTTGTTTCTGACACACTGTGCAATGTCACTAAAATAAATCATTCAGTAAATACAACTAAAACCTTGTTGGAGTCAGCCATACCCTGCTCACTCGGAGTGGCTGAGGGGTGCAGTGTGATTTATGGCCTGTCGGCAGCTGGCTGTGGCTGTGACCGCTCTCCCTGCTCCCTCTTGTCCATCCCCATCACACACCTTGCATCACATCTTGTTTTTGCTGAGTTGTTTTCCAGCCAGATCAGCTCCCTGCTCTGGTGAGCCATGAGGTGACACAAACACCTGTTGCAGCACAGCTCAGGGAAAGGTGTAGCGTGACAGATGGAGCGGGGTGCTGGCAGTGGCTTCCCCTGCTTCAGTAGTGTTGGGCTGGCTGTGGCTGAAGAGGTTCCTGTTCCTCGGGGCCCAATGCAGCACCAACCCTTCCCCACAGTCACCCAGCAATGTTATTTCCCTGCCAGCCCAAGCCCTGGCAGAGTCTGTACAACTGTGGGTACATAGCGGGTTGGAGCATGGGCTGTTACAGAATTGTTTGTAACTGGCTTATTTTCAGAGGTCCTGAGAGTCTCACAAGTGCTAGGTGCAAGAACAATATGCCAATAAAAAAATATGAGCTCTGCCATTTTCTGCAGCACGATCAAGATAAAACTTTTTTTCCTAAATTGACTGTTAATCTCTCTAGATCAGCTTTCAGAAATCATAATTCCTTCTATTTGCAGATACTTTTAGCTTCTAGTTCATTAATTATTCTTAAAAAATCTGTCATTGGGGACCCTTTTGGCATTCCTATTTACCAGAGAATTGCCTTTTTCAGTGCAAAAGTAACACCATGTCTTAGATATTCCTGGGAACTTTGAGATATAAGTTTCTAGTGCAAGTAATATTAATGACAGAAAAAAAAGCAAAAAATGCTTGGAAGACTTCTCATATCATGATTAAGACCAACTTTATTCTGAGCCCCCTATCTCAAGCACAGTTTGAGTGAATCATGTGAAATTTGGATAAATCACTATCCACTGAGCACAGGCTGTGCATGCAAAACATGAAGCAAAAAGAACACTTTTTATGTTTTTCAATGGAAAGGGGAAGGGGACAAAACAAGCTTATGAAGGAAAAAGATCGCAGCCTTAATTACAGAAAAGCAATTTATTTTCCTACAATACTAGAAAAATTATTTCAGCTAGTGCAGCTTGATTAGGTGCAAAAGCCCGTATTGTGATCTACAGGAGTAAAAATAGACAATGCACATGTTAAAAGTTGGACATAAACTGTAAATATACTCCAAGCTGGTGAGAGCATTGTTTTGTGGTACAGTTAGCTGTGATTTGATTAGTAATGCACAGAGCTCTCTACTGTAAGCATAAATTACTGAACATCTGCAGAAAACAGCTGAAAGTGTAAAATATGATACTGTTAACTGTCTTGTTTGAGCTGCGCATCATTCCCCAGTGCTCACAGACTTTCCCAGTCATACTGGGTTTTATAATTAGTACAAGTGGTACCATATTATTAGATGATGTAGTCTGAACAGCAACTGTTATTATTAAGGTTAGAATGTTTAAGCTCATGTGCTATTGTTTTTCAATCAGAAAACATCTGGCCTTTAGAAATACCTTCCAATGTATGCATGCCTGTGAAACAGTGAGGAGGGTGATTGTGTGTTGGAACAGGAGCTGAAATCATTAAAAACTTCAGAGGTGAAAGGTTTCTTTGACCTGATTGTTAGGGTGTTACTTTACAGTACAGGAATTTTTTTCCAAACATCCAGTGATAGACATGTGTCAAAGGAAATGACCAGACTGTGCAGGGATTACTATTAACAATTTTGTTGCTGGTCCTCTTTTCCCCTTCCAAATATACCCCACTCCCTACCAGCCTTCTAGGGAAGGCAGGAGCCCTGCACCCACAGAACAGCAGGCTCCCAAGGGAAGAGCAGGGACTGTCCGTGTTTTCTCCAGGAATTATATGCAGACAAAGAGCACGAAAGAGGTTTGATTCACCATGACCCACTCCCACTGAAGATAGGACCTCCAGAAACACAGCAACTGACAGAAGCTCCCACACGGTCCTGTGAGCCAGAGGAGCCTGGCAAGAGGAGGTTCCCACATGTCATTTTGGGAAACTCTTCCCTGAAAAGAATTCTCCTTCATCAGCAATAAAGTCCCCACATGAACAACATTCCTGGTCTCCAGCACCTCTTCTGTGGTTTTTTCCAGCAGGTTCCTGGGTATTTAGGAAACTGCTTCTTTTTCAGGAAACTATAAAATAGAATGAGCAACTACTGTATTTTCTCATATTCTGGATAAATCTTACCACATAAAGCACTACTGACTGCTCTAGTTCCACATGTTGAAACAAAAACAAAAGCCTCACAGATGTCCTTCAAAGAAATTCAAACCAAAGAAGGAAGAGCTAAAATTATGTGACAAGAATGTTAAAAATTATGTTCACCCACCCACAGTACAGCAAGCAGGCTTGGGATCTCCAGGTTCCTCTGTCCTCTCATATTACTGCTGATAAACACAAAACATTTTCTAAGAGGTTAAGGAAGTGTGAAGACTTCCCCAAACCAAAAGAACTCATTTTATTTTCTTTTCTATCCCTCTTTGTTTCATTTTAATCAATGTTTCCCTGTTTTAATCTCCGTTTGGCCCAGCTCGAAGAACATCGTGCTGAGCAGAAGAAGCTGAAGTATCTACAGAAGAGACAGGCCCAGATCACCAAGGAGAAGGACCAGCTGCAGAGCGAGCACAGCCGAGCCATCCTCGCCCGCAGCAAGCTCGAGAGCCTGTGCCGAGAGCTCCAGAGGCACAACAAGAACCTCAAGGTGAGTGGGAGCCTTATCACAGTACCCAGCAGTAGGGGGAAAGATGTTGACACCTTCCCATCTCCCTCTAGTACCAAATCAAAGAGGTGTTTGCATCTGCACATGCAATATATAATTATCTACACGCTCTAGTCTTGAGGTCCATTTACACCAAGACCCCTTTATTTCTCATTTGGAAATACCCCAGCACTTTTGGACACTGGGTTTGCCCACAGTAGCTCTAAGCCCTCCTTGCATTATTAGGGAGCTCAGTGCAGAGAAGAGCAGTGGTACTAACAGACCAGGTCCCTCCAAGTGCACATGCATGGACAGAACCACAGGAACACCAGCTTTGCTCCAGTGGACTCACAGGAGGCTGGTGGGTGTTTTCACATAATTTGAGCAGTTTAACTTTTTCAAGTAATTTGTGAGGGTCAGTCAATCAGGGCATTTGCCTCAAGACACCAAATGTCAAGACAGGAAGAAAGCCAACATTATTTGTGGAAGTTGTTTGGATTATGAGAATCAGTTCAAAGAGGAAATTTTCAGAGTGTCAAAAGGCTGGGGTCCCTATGCCGTGTCTACCAATTGCTTGGTGCATCACACCATTTAAATGTGAATTTTATAATATGATTATACTCCTTGAAAAATAATTATGTTCAAGAAGAATATTTCTGTTGTGATTGTCCTTTTTTTTCTTTATGGGGATATAGTTACATATAGAATTACACACAGGAATTGTCAGCAGCAAGAATTCCACCTGATATAACCTCTAGTACTGATAATGCATTTTCATTCATTTCCACCAGCTCGGGAGTGGGCCTTCAGGGTCTTGCTCTGACTTTCACTGTGTGCTGGTAAGAATACAGCTGGGAGAGGGAATAGTCACACATACACTCAAACTGTGCCCTAGTAGAAGGATAAAAGCAGTTTAACAGGTAGGGAAGGTAGAAGCAAATCTCTCTGTGCCCAGTTACAGTCGCACAGAACTGGTAGTGAAAATTAAATTTGTGCCTGTCATTTGTATTAGACCTGAGCTACTCATCAGTATTTAACCACAGTTATTTACCAGGCGATCTGTGGGTAAAATCTTTCAAAATAAATACAAGGCAGTTTTAAAGTGAATTAAGAATACAATGTACAATGCTTTGCATAGCTTTGACTGATATTCCTAAACAAATCATATCAGTGGAACAAATCAGTGAAGACTGGGGCGCATAGAAAAACTAATTCTATTTGGAAAACATATTTGGAACTAATTTTGTTTAATTCCTCATGCAGTTTCCCAGCTACTTTATGCTTATTAATCTTACTACTAGACAGCATGATTTTTCCATTCTCTTTTTATATAGATACTCCCTTACACATTTCATATTTACAATTAGGAAAGTCTCTTTCCAACATCTTTTTACCTGTTGGACTGCTTTACTTTGTGACTAGATTCTCTAAATAATCCTATAAATTTCAGACTCAGTACTTATTTTTATCCTGTATCTATGTCAGGTCAGTCAGGGAAGGTACCTGAGGTGATCTGGTATTAGGCAGAAGTGTTCAAATTTTCATTACTTCTTTCTAAGAATTTGGAGACATTTTAAGAAACCCATAATACTATCGTTCCTCTGGTTCCCATGCTGTCAGTGTATAAAAAATAAAAACAAAGTTAAATAAGACAGTAAGACAAAATATACTTGGAGAATGCATGAGATATAAAGTAATAAACAAAGGCATTCGTTATCTTTATCCAGGGTTTTTTTGTCTCTCTAAGAAGTTTAGCATAGTTCTTGGAATATTTGTCTTTTTGCTTTAGCTCCTGGAAATCTGTGACTGTCCAGAAACTCATGTTCTATTTATTTAAATGAGTGCAATTTTCTTTCAATTATGACTGTACTGAGAGGGCCCCAAACCAGAAAATCCATCAAATGTTATTTTTAAAATCTTCTGCTTAACTATTTTTATTTTGGTTTTGGCAGGACAGAGATTCATAATTTTTTTAGAGATTAGGATTAGCAGTTCTGATTATGTTTCAGAACGTGGAAAATAGAAGCTAGGAAATCGTGTCATTTCAATAGCAAGGGAGAAACCTGGCCTGCCCAGATCAGAAATCCCCTCTGACTTACCATGTGGTACATTATATGCACATCATGTCATGTAAATGTCATCTTCACTCATCTGGTATGTGGAATTCCCAATATCTGCAGATCCGTGCAGCCAAGTGGTGATGAATATGCAATGCAGAGCTGCATTGAAAATCCACAGGGCAGATCAGAGAAGAAAAATTTCTTGTTAGTATTGGATACCAGTCTCAAATTCTCACTTACATACAGTCCAGCTATTCTGATTATTTCCTTGCAATTACACAGATGTTTAATTCCCCCTGCAAGAAAAGCAGAATAAAGGTCTGTGAAATAGGGGAATGTGTTCCCACTGCAATAGAGAGCAGCCCTGCTAAGAGCAACAGCAATGCATTTCTCTGCATGGAGTTCACGTTCTGCCAATTATCTGACAGTTTGGTAGCTACTTAGCATCTTGTAGTGACATGAACATCTCAGGTCCCTCATCCTTCCTGCCACCAGACATTAAGCAATGACTTTCACACAAATGTCACAGAAGTCAACAGCTTCAGTAATGGGCTCAGCTCCAAACTGGCTCAGACCATGGTGCCTGGGAATGAGGAGCATGGTTCATTGGGAAAAGGATTCCTTGCTCATATCATCTTGGCTGATATGGCCTCAGCAGTCTTCTGGAACTGTCCCAGAGAGGCACGAAAACAATTCCAGTATCAATCACACTCCTCTGTTTGCAAATGATCTCAAATTCCTGTACTAAATCCCAAACTGCAAAATATCCTGTCTTAATTTTAACAAGGTTTTACTCAATACATTCTTACATTCTTGGCAGCAAAACATGAGAGCAAAAGCAATATTGCACTAGGACACAAGAATATATGTTTGAAAGGGTAAACATGGAGTGCAAAGTTTCAGAAAGGGCAGAGGAAAGAGAACAATAGTTTATGGCTGGTCTCTGCACAGTGCTGTAGCCCCACTGTTGTCCTTCTGCTCGGCCAGCTCCCCCTCACCCCCACCCACCCTTAATCTGTGACTGGGATCTCAAGGATTTAAAAAATGAGGGTCTCTGAGGAGCTCCCCAGGACACATGCCAGCCCCCAGCCACAAGCTAATATCCTTCTCAAGTATATTTTTCTCCAAAGCAGAAGAGATACGGAGATATACTGCATCCTGCAAATAAATGCTTGCTGGCTCAGTGTCTTTAACCATGAATCTTTGTATTGTCTCTGTGCTCTGTATTGTATCATTTTTCTACCTCAGAAGAGCAGGAAATATGATCTTCTGAGTAACACATATGCAGAGGGTTGGGTTTTTTACATTTGCATGATTGGTAGTCTCAGGATGTCTCATTTCACTTTGTAACAGAACTGTTTGGTGTGACATATGCACAATCCACCTTTTTCTGGTTTTATATTCATATGGACTTAATACTCCGGAGAGCTTTAAATCACAGCAGTGACATGCTATAATGCCACTTGGTCTACTGAAACAAAAAAATATTTTTGAGGAAGAATGTTTTGAATCCATAGAAAGAGGACTTCAGACATGCAAGTTCAATTTCTCACTGACTTCTGGAAGTGAAGCACCTGGTCACTCCTCTGCCGGCTCACAACTGCACCTATGTGATGGAGAACTAAGAGGCATGAGGAGTTTTTTAAACTGTGCATTAGAGATAAAATGGAGTTCTGACTTAACCAAAACTACCTATGAATTCAAATCAAATTTGGAAAAGTTTTAATCAAAAATAAAAAGGATGACATTGTTTGTAAACATGCCCTGTCAAAAGAAAATTAAATGTTTCCTTTTGGAAATGCTAAAGCAGTAGATTTAAAACATCTTCTGAGCAGCATTTTTAACTCTACTTTGGAAGAGCATTTTTTTGCTTAAAGGATTTAAACAAAAAATACCTACAAACAACTCAATTGCTGGTCAAGCAAAATGTTTCAAAATCATTCTTACCAACTGAGAAAAAAAATTGGAGAGCTTCTCTTTCATCTTGCTGCAAATTTTCCATGTGTCCAATTTCCACACCAGGTACTGAACCAGGACCCAACCCCCAAGTCATTTGCCCAGCTCCACATGAAGTTCTTCCTTCCTCTTAGGAGGGAGAGTCCTTCTGGGTTCACACTTTGTATTACTCTGTTTATGGTTACACACACACAGGTTCTTGTGTGAACTGCAGAGCACAGCATGGCTCTGTGGTGATTTCTGTGCACCAGGGTATTATTAATGGCTCCATTGCTTTCCTCCCATCATCCCAGGCCTTGTCATCTCTATCACTCCCTGGACAGCAAAAGGACAAACATGCCCTACCTTGAATAGCAGCTGTCCCAGATCAGGCTTGTGTTGTGCATGCTAAGCAGAAATTGGGTCATTTGGAATTCACCGTACTTTATGAGCAGGGCCTGAATCAACACCTGCTATGTCACATTCGTGATACAAATTATACCTTATTAGAGTCAGCTAAGGCTTTATTCAAATATATTTCTAGAAAATATCCATATGCAGTGTTATCAGAGACTTTTATGCAAATTACTAAGCTAGTTGAAGCCTTACTAGAGTATGCCATTTGCATGTTGTGGAGTGAGCTTCTAACATGGTCCTGGCATGATTTGTAACTACAGCAGATATAGTCCTAGCCACTCTATATCAGGATTACATTCCCCAGAAGGGCAGACTGCCCTGGAAGAAAATGAGGAAGGAATAAAAATAATCTGTATTTCTGGATCCAAAGCAACGAATCCAGAGTTCTTTCTGCATTGTCTTTTGTACAAACAAATCTAAAACAGAACTTCAATAACAGGGACAGAAATTAAATCTGAATGTCTGCTTTAATTCTGTAGGAAACAGCTTACAAGCTTTCCTTGATTCCACTAGCTAGAAAATTAGTGCAAATGTTCATGTCAGTTAAAAACTTAGGGAAGGAAAACTGAGGAATTGGAAGGGATTCTTCAGCAAGTGATGGATTTCTCTTAAAAATTTAAATCCTAAAGGCCATGAATTTGATATGAAGATTCCTTGTTAAAATGAGGCATTTTAAAGGGTGATTTTTTAAATTCAGTCAAAGAGAATTTTGATAAAAGAGCTTTTGACTGCTTCCACTAAATATCTTCTTCTGAGGCAAAAGCTGTGATGCAGTATCATGAATCAAGACATGCATGTACGTCCTCTCCTTCAGGCTTGCTTTGATCTGAAACTCTGCTCTACATCCATCTTTATAAATGCAAATTCCTAGTTCCCTAATTTTTTCAGGGCCACTGTGTAATTTGCTCTGCAAATTTAGAATGATGCCTAATGCTGGAGCAGATGAAAGCAAGAAAATCTCCAAAGAGGAATGCAAACATGTATAATCCTTCAAAGGGAAGCCTTATGCTGCTCTGAAACAGTATTTTTCTGGAACTGCTTATTATGCCTCTCACTTACTGTGTTCTCTCCCATTTAACAACAGGAGGAAACAATCCAGCGGGCACGGGAGGAGGATGAGAAGAGGAAAGAAATAACTAATCACTTCCAGGGCACACTGAGTGAAATCCAGGCTCAGATCGAGCAGCAAAGTGAGAGGAACATGAAGCTGTGCCAGGAGAACACTGAGCTGGCGGAGAAGCTGAAGAGCATCATTGACCAGTACGAGCTGCGGGAAGAGGTGAGCGGTGCCCTGGCTGCTGGCTGGGACGGGCAGCACACCCGGCTGTCCCAGGGAGAGCAGAAAGCGCTGCCAGCAGCCTGGATATCGCTCGGGTGCCTCACAAGGGTATCCCCCGCCGTGCTTTGCCCCCTGAGCAGGGCTGTGCCTGCAGCAAGCCCGCCGGTCTCTGCGGGTATGGAATCGTGTGGCAGCCACGGCAGCCTTGCCGCCGTGGGGAGAGGGGCTGAGGCACCCAAGTAGCGAGATGTGCCAGCTCCCCCAAATCCCTGGGAACCTCCCCCAGCATCCCTTTCCTCCTTCCCACTAAGCTCCCACTGAGCACATCCCAGCTCCCGTTTCTTTGGACAGCCTGTTCTGCAGGTGATAACAAATATATTTTGTTCCCTCCCGGAAGCCGGTTGCTGAGAAGGGCTCTGATGTAAACTATTTGACCCTTCCCCAAAAGCAGAAAATTAGGATAACAGATAAAAGAGACCCTGTGAATTTAAATAGGGTTTTTTTTTTGCAGGCACAACGCTCAGTAAGATCTAGCAGATAATAGACAGATGGAAAATTATTCTTTCTGTAAACATTGGAATTGGCCAGAAAATTTTGACACCAGAAAAAATCCCCCATTAAAATCCCAAACTACCATTTATTTTTATTTTATGACAAACATTCACAAATATCACAATGGGTCTTTTTATAGTTTCTAGATACATTTACTGTGAGCCACAGTGCAATCAGACAACATTATCATACTGAATAAAACATAAGTAATCTGTCTTTACAACCTGGAATGACTGATACAATACCTCCTTTTCCAAATCTGTTGAATCATATATGAAGTCTTATACTGAATGAAGGAAGTGTACACTCCTCTCTTGTGGTGTCTATGAGAAGAAAATGTAAACCAGAGAGACACACTCAGAATAATTGCTCCTATGAATTTTATCTAAGTGAATTTAGAGTGAAGAAGGCTATCAGCAACATTCATCTCCTGAAGGTCACCATGGAGGCAGATATTTTACAGGCTAGAGGAGACCTCTGGTTTGTTTGGTCTGATCTCCTGACCCCCACTCATGTATTGCCACCCAGGCCCTCCATTTTGCAGGTGTGGCCAGACCAAAGGGGATGTACTGGCCTTGTATATACACAGAGGATATCATGGGCTGTGCTCATGCTCCCAAGTACTGCAGGTGCAATGTGTCTGCACCATCGTCCACACTGTGGCTTACATCCATTGGCCATTTAATAGCTAAAAAAAAGTGTGTCGCCAGCATATTTATTATTGATGAGCAATTATTTGATCTTCAGTGATATTAGATTATACTGATGACTTCATATGTAGACTATAGAACTGGCAAAGATGCTAAGGTGTTTTTTTCTTACAATAAATGAAAATTGATAATGTACACCAGTTTCCCTTCCCATGCTAATTCTGGCACACTTTGTTCTTATCAGAGCTGTAATTTTTTAGTAATTGCAATAGGTTGGGTATCTTCTTGTTTTGCAATGATTTTGTCTTATAAGTGTTCCAGTAAATAGCTGTACATGCACAAGTATGAAGGTCTATGTGGATAATTAAACCTGTACATTCAGCAGAATTTATTTTTTTACAGCACCTTGATAAAATATTTAAGCACAGAGAACTTCAACAGAAACTGGTGGATGCCAAGTTGGAACAGTCTCAGGAAATGATGAAGGAAGCCGAGGAGCGACATCAGAAAGAAAAGGAATATGTACCTATCCTTCTAATTTGTCTGTCTTTTATCTAACTTCAGGCCAAAACAAGCCCTGCATGCAATTTCACTAATATATTTGTTCTTCAGGTCCAATCTGGGGTTCAGTAGCAGAGAAATTTTTATAGCTACTATCAATGCTCAATGCAAAGGAACAGCCTCTGAAAGGCTACTTTCTTAGGCATTTACAATTTTAGAAGCACACTGCAGAGCAGTGGGTTAGAGCCCAGGCTGCTTCAGCAGTTGGTGCATCATGATGGTGGGTCAGGTGATGCCATTAGTATTCAATTGTCTCTGGTATTTGATACTCCATCTCCCCACACAGTAAATGCACGCATCTAAACCATCAGAGAGGAGAACAAGAATGTGGGATTGAAGTGAAATGGCTAAAGGCTGCTATTCCCCCAGGTTCAAAGCCTCCCCACGCATCCTGCCATGGGTCCAGTTTCGCCAGTGGAGGAGTCCACAGGAGCCGCTTGCTCTGACAAAGCCTCCCATTCTCTGTTTCCCTCCCTATACTGGTTTGCCTGTGCCTCTTTCAGGCAGGCAGGGTCTGGGTCCATTTAGCAGCTTTGTCTGCTCTTCCTCCCTTTCTGGAGGAGGGGACATCTCTAGCAGGGGGATAGGGAAAAGCAGATCCAGGATGTCCCCCGCAGGCACAGCTGGGATGGGAGAAAGACACTCCTCCATCTGTAGTCTCACACATATTGTGACTCAATCAGACTAAAATTAATTTTCTCAGACTGCCTGGTATTTTCACAGCAATCCTCATATCTACAAAGGATCAGAGTTCAACACTGGCACATGGTCCCTTTCTCAGTGGAGGAGGCAGCAGCTCTCAGAGGGAATGACAGGCTCTCATCAGCTGGGAGAAAGCCTTAGTTTTCACCAGTCCTCCAGCTGACTCAGGAGCAGCATGAGAGATCTATAAAGAGAGGACATTTAACCTTTCCCCATTTCTGGAAACAGATATATTAGCACAAGCATGGCTCTAATGGCTATCTTAAAATATGGGGCTCTAAGCCCTGTGGTTAGAGCACAAGGGAAACACAGCATACACCTCCTATCAAAAACAGCCCATAAGAGCATTTATCCTCTTTCTCTGCACTGATCCTGCAGCTGGAACACCCACTCCTGCTCAGCTTTACTCCCAGCTAAAGAGTGAGTGTGAAAAGGAGCTGGGGCTTCTGTGTGCAGATCTGCATACCACTGCATGACAACTTGTAGTTCAGCTGACTTATTCCCTTTCACTCTGAAACCTACATCAAGCCAAACCCCAATATTTCATTCATGACCATTGATTCTTGGCAGATTTAAACTCCAGTAAACCTGTCCAAGAAATCACTTACAACGGCAAAGAAAATATGGTCTTACTTTCCTAATGTCACTGGGAGTTCTGCTAATGAGTACCAGATTTCAGATACTGAGGGTAAAAAAAACCTCCAAACAGAAGATGTAAAAGACCAGGCATTGGCTCTGTGGAAAACTGGCATATACAGCCTTGTGTCAATGACCTTTCTTGCTGCACTTCTTAAAACATGAGTTTTGGGGCTGTTTGTGACTGTCTCTGTTTTAGTCAAAACTTCTTTGTGTGTATTATCCAGAACTGGTATGCACAGTTTTGGTATTTTCATTTCTTTTAAAGCACTGAAAGTCATCGCCATCTACAATTGGGAGTGGAAGATTTTATTTTTGGCTTTGCTGTGTGCATGAAATAACAGGTTTGAAAACAAGCTGCAAAACCTTTACACAGTGGGTGTATAATGGTATGCATAGAGCACAGAGAATATTTTTCCCATTGTCCCAGTGAATGCATAAAAATCTTGTCCTAGAGGTAGGCAGGTGATGTATGGCTAACATCACCTCCTAGCAAGGTAGATTTAGCTGCAGAACTTAAGGCCAAAAGCCATGCCATGAGTCAAGGCATAATTAAGCATGTCACGACTCATCACAGGTAGCCCAGCACCCAGAGAGCTGGCCTACACTTGGCTCCCACCTCCATCCTATTGATGTGCTCTTAGTCCCACCCACCCAGCTACTGTGCTAGGGTCTGTGGGAGTAATGTATATACATGTGTGTATGAAATCAAGGTGCTTTTGATGGAGTTCTCTCACTTAGCTGTAACTCTCTCCAGCTCAGTAAAGCACAGAGTTAGAACAGCTTTCAGAACCTTTCTCTCCATAGAATTTTCTCATCCCTGTGTATGACCTTTGCTGCAGGATTTTGCAAGTGTTCTTAAACAAAAATTATTGTATTCTTTTATCTATTTGACAACTCTTTGAAGGCTCACTTTGATGCTTCCCTTGCACTTCTTCCATGTGGGAATCTTTGCCCCTATGCAAAACCTCTTTACCATAGACAATGAGAGATGTCCTCTCTTGCAGAACCTGTACACCTCAAAAGGAGGTCATCTCATTGCTTGCACAGTTCACTCTACACATCCATCAAAAAATGCAATTCCTTATTGAAGCAGCAATGGTTCATAATGTGTGGCTTTCACAAAGGGACAGCTTGACCTAAGGATGCAATTTTACCACCATCACACAACCGGTCAGCTATTTGTACTTCCTCTCCCCCATACCAAACATTTTTAGCTCTTGTAATACAAACTTTGATGTGCAATTAATTGCAGTTTAAAGCCTCTGTGGCTTTCAAGTATATGACTGAAAGGTATTGATCAGATTTATACATAATTGGAATTTACAGAGTCTGACAGCAAAAAGGGAAGCCTAATCTTCACTGAGCCAGCCCCTGTGACTGTCTGGGCCTCCAGCAGCTATTACAGCTCTAATAATAGAGTGTAGCATCACCACCCTTCACTAAAGTGCTGCTCTGTAAACACCACATGCAATATTTATTCATTTCTTGATACTTCAGCCTCCTTGTTGCCACTTCATAGTCTATTAATAAATGTATCAGTTCTGTTTCGTTTTCTCCCAGCCTGGTGTTTGCAGATGACCTCAGGCTGCATAAGAAAGCGTGCTAATTTGAGCAAGCCTCTCTGTGCCTTGCTTCCATTACAGAAGAGTTTATTAACTCTTGGATTTTTACTGACTGCAGAAGCTATGTGGGTCAATAAGAGAGTGGGATTTCATTAAGAGGCAAAAGAAGCAACTTTTCCTTGCCTTCTCTGTCCATCTGTTGTGCTGTGGCCGAAGATATGGCTCAGGAGGTGGGACCTTTTCATTATTCCGGTCACTCTGGGTATGGAGGCAACCCTAGTTGATATTAAAACAATACAAATAAAAGCCCAGTTCTTGGAAGTAATGACTGGCCTAGAGACTGGGTAGGTCTGAAGGTTTTCAAAGCACTTTTCATTAAATCATTCAAACCCTATAAATTCTAAAAAACACTCTCAAAAAGTAGATATCAAAGAAAGGTGAAACTTAAAAATCCAGATTTCATCCAAATTTTTTAAAACTTGGGTTTTTTTACATATGTAAAGAGTACCCTCTTCCAAAAAATAAATGCATGAACTGATGCACATTTAACTCATACCAGCTCTTTTTACTGGCTATGGCACAACCTATTTGAAATTTTAATCAACAAAATCTGAATTCAAGAACCTGATTTATCTCCATTGAACCAAACATCAAATTAAATTCTGAAAATAAATATTAAGAGGCAGGTATAAAACAAATACAGCACAGCATTTCTTCATAATTGAGCTATAAAACATTCTTGCCTAGGAAACTTCAGATGGCAAAAATTCAGTGGGTCCAAATCAAAAGGCGGAATTGATGGAAGAAATATTTTTCTAGAGCTAATATATTTATGATTATATATGCAACAAGTCTAATTTGGATAGTCTCTGTGCCACAAACAGCTGGAGGCAATCAGCATTTTAGGGTTCATCCTCAGCTCTTTTACCAGGTGGTATTTGCATAGTGTGCATGTGTTAGTTCCAATAAAATGGTAAGAATAAAAGTTTTTACTGGGGGATCAAATACATTTTCTGCATATGCTTCTACTCACCTTTCACTTCCAGTATAAGTAAAATCCACTGATGGACACAGTCCTTTTAATTTTCAATATATTTTCAGAGCCCAGCTGTGCTATTTTAAATACAATTTACAGTACAATTTAGGTACAATTTAATCCAACAGAGCAAAATCTTGTGGTAAAATAACTTCTTTATGTCTCATTTCTCAAGCTAACATTAGCATTCTTTTTATAAAATATATTTGGCCTGACTAATAAAACGCTTTATAAATGTTTGGTCGACAATGGGGACATTTCTTTAACACTCTAGTAAATGCTTCCTGCTTTCAGATTAAACCAATTGCTAAAATATTACTGTGTACTTAGGAAGTGCTGACTCAGAACTGTAGCTAGGAAAGGTCTCTGCACACCTCGTTGCTACAATTCATTCAGCCTCAACCAATCCTCCCCCTGCTCTATGTGCAGCCTGTATGTCAAAATGTGATTTTGCCAAACACCTTGGAGTAGGGAAGCACACCTTCCCAGGAGTAGCTTGGAAAGAAACTGCAGTCAAGCTCCTCCTGGGCTGCCTACTTAACCTGAGACATTTATCACCCTGAGCTGGAATTCTCCACCTGTCAGTGCAAACAGAGCCCAAAGATAACAGGCAGCAGTAAATGCATGACATTTACTATGCACTGGCTTTCTGAAAGTTTGCAGATTTTTTGAGGCAGGTCTGACTGTGACCATACCCACACGCTAAGTCGTGGTCCTTAATGCAAAAGGAAGTTTGTCATTCACTGGAGAGCAGGAATTTGGCTGGAGCTGTGCTGAAATGAGTGTGTGCCAGAAAGTATCATAACCACTCTCCAGAAGTCTGGTAAAGATATGGTTAAATACCACACTTTTTATAGCCCACTGTATTGCACTCTTAATTCCAAGTAGGTTTTGAACTCCAAATATGCCTTTGGAACACAAATAGCCTGTCCCATGTCTCAGGATAACACTAAATACTCTGTCTTACCTAACTGCTCTAACTATATTCACCTGAAAGTTAGATCACTCCTTATCACAGCAACATGAGTAGCTGGAGGATGAGGATTTCCTACTGATAAACTAACAATTTTCTCTCTGTTGCCCAAAACACAGCTCCTGAACCAAGCTGCAGAATGGAAGCTCCAGGCCAAAATGTTAAAGGAGCAAGAGACTGTCCTACAGGCACAGGTGACGTAGGAGAGGTGATTGCATGGTGTGCCTTTGTTTGCCAGTTTTTAACCCATGAGGCACATTCCAGGTAAAGTATCCAAACTGCTTTCTGTGAATTCCTCCTAGCCTCATTCTACATCCCATAGATTATTGCAAAGGAAGCAGGTTATTTTCAAGCCAACTCTTAAGGTAATGCCCATACTGCAAATCATACTCTGATACGTGGGTTGTTTAGTCTAAAGAAGAGAAGAGAAGGCCTTTTTACAAATTTTTGGTATTTAAAAGAGGTTTATAAATACAGAGAGAGACTTTTTGCCAGGGCATGTGATATGACAAGGGGTAACAGTTTTAAAGTGAAAGAGGAGAGATTTCTATTATATATGAGGAAGAAATGCTTTGCTGTGAGGATGGTGAGACACTGGAAATGGTTGCCCAGAGAAGTTGTGGATGCCCCATCCCTGGTAGTGTTCAAGGCCATCTGGATGGGGCTTGAAGCAATGTGGTCAGTGGAAAGTGTCCCTGCCTAAAGCAGGAGGACTGGGCTATGTGACCTTTAAAGGTCCCTTCTGACCCTGATCATACTACAGTGCTGTTATTTATGAGTGTTCACAGTGCTCAACCAGAGAGCAACATGTGTGCCTTGATTATTCACCACAACTACCCTTCAGGCAGGTTTCTTATACAGCAAAGCACTGAAGTACACACATATCAGGAAACATGTTTGCCAAACTGGAGCTGCTGTGCCCATAAACTTTTCTGGGCTGGAGTGCAAAGGCAGCATTTTCATTAACTTTAACAGGAATTCTGTCTACTAAGGGCTTATAGAAAGGGATTTCTAGGATTTCAGTGCCTAACTGCAATTTGAAACTTTCAAAAAAATAAAATTACTCACCAAAATTACACCAGGAGTCAATCTGGAGTGAAAGGCAGTAAAACCAAGAAATAGGCAGAATACACTACACTTTGGGAGCAATGTAATAATCACCTTGAATAGTCAAGTGAGACCTTGAATTGATGAGTGAGAAGACTAGATGACATTAAAAAGAGAGAGTATCAGTAGATTTTTCTAGATTTAAGAAACAGTTACGTAGATTTATCTTCTTTGACCTGTCTGTGAGAAGGACTCCCCCCTAGCAGAACCTTGAGGCGGGTGGTGTCCGTTTGTCGTCCTGTCTTGCAGCTGCCAATCTCCTCACCCATCAGGAAGAGCCCTCCTAGCACTTGCTCACAGTTAATCATGCAGGCAAGTTCTCCCAGCTTTTCCCTTACAGATGGTCTAATTGCTACCTGTTGAGCAGTCAAGAAATGCCCGTGTTAAACTGATAACCTGGAAACATGCTAAGAGGGGTTTCGTTTTTTCAAAGGCTGAGATAACCCAGTGGCACACCCAAGAACATCATATAAACTGCTGCTGACAATAGTTTGACAAGTTCTGCAATCAAACCTCAAAGGCCTCCAACTGAGTCTGTCCTGACTGCAAACCCGCTCCCAATTTTCTCAGAGTGGTTTTAATTAAACTTTTATGTTCAACCAGAAGAAAAAAAATTTTTTGCAGGCAGACCTCCATGACCAGTTTAATGAAACTGGAGGTATTGATAAAAACTAGAATATATTAAGCACACATTTGAAACAGAAAAGGTGTCTTTAGAAAAATCCAGTCAAATAAGTCTGTAAAGGCATTGAGAATACACATGCCCCTTGCAGACTTGTGCAGACAAAAATTAGGGGATTCACCTTCTGAAATAAAACATGCAGTTAAGTGTGTTGCTCGAGCAAGTGTGAGAGCTCTGCCACTTACACATCAGCCTCCAATTGGAATTACCGGGAATAATAACATTATTGATATTATTTTTTTAATTGTTAGTATTTCCAGCATGGTAGCACCAAAGGACCTCCCTCATGGACCAGATGTTGTCATGCAAGGTGTTGTGCAAGTGCAGAACAGGAAGAGCATCATGAGCTCCTTGATGCAAACAACACAAAGCAATAAATTGATATTATGCCCCATCCCTGGAAGTGTTCCAGGACAGGCTGGATGGGACTTCGAGCAACCTGGTCTAGTGCAAGGTGTCCCTACCCACAGCATGGATGGTCTTTGGTGTCCCTTCCAACACAGGTCTTTCTATGATTTTATGATTAACAGAGGAACAGCTGCATGGAAATTTAGGAGGATGTTGGGTCAGTGAGATAGGAAGAATCCATAATATAACCTTCACAGTGAGATATCACTCTGTTTCAGAGAAGATGATGAACCCCACTGCTTCCTTGAGCTGGAAGGAACTGGGGACATCATGTTCATGCCAGTCTGTCTCTGGATGGCATAGTGTGCCTGAGACAGCCAAATCTGGCACTCCAAATAGTGACAGGGATCTGGAACCGGCTGAGAAGGGTCACCCAAACTGTGGTG
Source organism: Drymodes brunneopygia (assembly GCA_013400955.1). NCBI lineage: Eukaryota > Metazoa > Chordata > Aves > Passeriformes > Petroicidae > Drymodes > Drymodes brunneopygia. The sequence goes on along the minus strand of VZTZ01040976.1, from coordinate 1,608,390 downwards.
GTGCTTCCCAGGATGTTGCACACTCTCCTCAGGCACTATGCTTAGGCAGACTATTTTATCTTCACACACTGAAACAAAATAAAAAGACAGAAGCCAGCCAAGACCTTTAATTTTTGATAGCCAGCATAGTGTAACCACTAAGCCATGGCAACCAAGAAGGACATAACAAGGCCAAAGGGGTGTCCCCATTTTAGCACCATCCCAACATGGCAATGCTGAGGAGCTCCCACTTCCCCAAGGGCTTGTACTCACAGCAGTGCTGCCTCTGCCCTCCCTGCCCACACAGTCCTGCTGGATGCAGCAAGGGGGTCCTCATCTCACAAGTGCATACTCCTAGTGAGGGACATCTCTCACAGCCTGCTCCCAGCCACTATGAAAATATTCATTTATTATTCAGTTTAAATTGCAGAAGCTATTCTTAGTGCAATGGTGTTGCTTAGGGCCCCAGCTGAGATCAGAGCTTGCCCTGTTCAAACGTGAAAGGCTTTTGACGTAATTAAACAACACTCAAAAATTAGAAGGGAAAGCAGAGACAGAACTGAGGTGAGCTTTTTAAAAACAGATCTGGGCTAGAAGCCTCAGTTCTCTGACTCCCACCTCTGCTCCATGAATGAGTATGATACATAGGTTAACCATACCTGATTTCAAAATCAGAATTAAATCAACCCCACTTTTAGCAACATTTTCTAAATCTTCTTTTCCTCAGTAACTGCACAGTAGTATCGGGAAGGGGTGAGTTGGCTGTCACCACACTAAAGAAAAGCTCCTAGATAATCCTTTATCCAGCTCTGTGCTGGTGTGGAGAGAGAGGGCAACCAGCCTCCACCCACACACCAGAATACTGCAGGCTGCTCTTGACCCTTCCAGTGCTCTGCACCCACCCTGCCTCAGCCACCACATGTGACACCATCACTTTTCTGAAGAGCTGCCAGGCAAGACAGATGAAATGTCTGATCACCTAAATGCAGCTGGAGAGGTTCTGGCACCAGAAGAAATGGAGCTGGTCTTTTTTTCCAAAGGGAAAAAATCCAACAAGCAAACAAACAAACACACAAAACCCCACCAAACAACAAAAAAAAACCAAAAAAAACCAAAAAAACCCCACAAAAACCCAAAAAAACCACAAACCAGAAAAAGCTGAAACCGATAGACTCTTACAGAAAAATTAACCTCAGATCTTCAGAACATTTGTTCCCCCAAAACCATCTGATTATTTTAGATACCAAAAAAATCATAATAATGACAAAATACAGCCACAGATGGACCTTCACATGGCTGCCAGGTATAAACTGATAGCAAAATATGGAGCTCTGGTAGTTTGAAATGCTGGCACATTGCAACAGATATTTCTTCCACTCTGCCTCACAAAATGAAGTGAAACTGTCAGAAGAGGCTGGCTGGGGATGGCTTTCTCTGTCTTCGCTGGCCTTGCCCACAGTTGCAGTCCAAAACAGGGCTGACAAGGTGCCCTCTCAGCTCACCCAAGCTGTGGTGCAGGGATGCATCTTGAAGGAATCCAGTGCAGAATCACAGCGGTGTGAAAGTGAAGGGTGGGCTTTGTTTACGTGCCAGGTAACAGAAAGTGAGCAGCAGCATTCCTCTTCAACAGGGGAGTCCAGTGAAGGACATAAAGCACTGCCTGTGCAGCTCCTGGCCACAGCCTGAGCCACCAGGTGGAAAGATGGAAGAGGGGAAACCATGACTGCACCATGATGTGGGGATGCCTCTCCCCCAGCTCACTTGGACATCAAAAGCATCATAGCCAGGGTAGCACCTGCCTGGAGGAGGAATCCACAAGGCAGTATTGACCTCCTCTGTCAGGGCTGAAACCCCCAGGTTGAAGCTGGGGTTTGGTGACATCTGCATGGTGAAGCAAGGCTTAGAGCTCAGGCACAGCTCTGCTCACGCTGGCTCTCACCTTCAGTTAAATGCACTGAATGGTCCTGCACAGTATCAGTGGTTGGACCAGCCCAGGCTAGTCCTTGCCCATGGTGAAGGGCCAGGAATCAAACCAAGGGAAATGGTTTCAGAAGTCTTGATATCTACAGAATTATTTTCTTCTGAGCACCCTGTATAGAGACACCACAGCTGCAACATTCAGGGGAACAGGGCATCCATAATTCCCAGGTATATTTAAAATCACTTACCTGGCTCTTTCTATTCTTACTCTGTTTACCTTTCTGCAATGGAGGAATCATAGTAGTTTGCAACCATAAAAAGATGCATAGAGTTTCTGTTTCCTGATGTTTGTGCTTCATGGTCTCCAAACAGAAGCTAATTTCTATGTCCAAACACAATAGTAATTTTATTCTCTTCCACCAAAGTAGAAGTTCACCATCCTGGATATTCTGAAATTACTGAGGGGGTTTTTTCTCTGTTAATACAGATCACTCTCTACTCTGAAAGGTTTGAAGAATTTCAGAAAACATTGGCCAAAAGCAATGAAGTGTTTGCCACATTCAAACAGGAGATGGAAAAAGTGAGTAGGAGCTCATGCCTGAACTCTGTAATCAATACTTTCCTTTTAGATTTTTGTATTTCTCACTGTAATAATTCTACCTGAAATGAGACCATTTCTACATATTTTGAAGAATAATCTCATCAACATTCAAATAAAATTTAGGACACACTCAGCCACAACTGACAGCAGGTTAGATTTCAGCTCTGCAAGCTGAACAGCAGAAAGGAGAGCAGAAAGCTCTCCATTTCAGCTAAAACTGAAAATGCTTGGAAGAATAAGCATTTTACCTAAAATCTAATGTGGTAGTTGGATACATATCCCTAAGACATACCAGAGGGGGAGTCTGGAGCCACATTTATCAGACCATGTTCCCAGGAGTGCCCAGAACCTTCTGGGTGACTGACACTGGTATGGAGAGTTTGACATGGACTACACATCTTTGCACTGGAGTATGTAGGCAGAGCTGAAGCCTACCAACCCTTTTCCACCCTGTAGAAACAGTCCAAGAGACTGTTTCCTTGCAGCTGGGGTTCTTATTTCCTGTAATGAATGGGAGTTAAAAACCAAACACATCCACATGTTGTACCTGCTTTCATAATTAACAATGTTCTGCTTTGCCACCAAGGCTCAAAATCCTCATGTCCTGATCCAGGCAGCCTCTAATGATTCTTCACAGAGAGTTCTGTCTGCAGAAAACCAAAGGGGAAAATGGTGCTATTTAGCTAGTGGTGTGTTTTGGAGGCAGTGTAGAGGGGTGATTAGTCCAGGGGCCACTTTCCTGGCCTTCAGGGCTCAGAAGAGCCCATCTTTAACTTCCCAGCAGTCTAACACTGTGGTCTGGTAAAGAGACAAAAAGATTCCACCGTTTCTTTGCCTTTTGTTTTTGTGGTAGTTTGTATGCTGGAAGTTGGCTCTGATCAACTTTTGGGACTACAGACTAGAGGCTGAAAGTTATATAGCAGCTGATTAAAATGAAATCCATCCCTTAACATAAATTATTACTTACTGCAGACAATACAGCTGCTGGTAGCAGACTTATGAGTAGGGCCAGAGACTTGAGGAAAGGGACTGCCCTAATTTCATCTTCAGCATGGAATTTCTGTTGTGATTCAGCTTTTCTTCCATAGATGACAAAGAAAATGAAGAAGTTGGAAAAGGATACTGCTACATGGAAATCCAGGTTTGAGAACTGTAACAGAGCATTACTGGACATGATTGAAGAGGTGAGCAGTCTTTCCCGTCTCAAGTTGCATCCTTTTCCCCATGTAAAGCTTTAACTAGGAGATGAGATAACCTGAAACTGCCAGAAGTCAGTGAAAAATTTCTTCTTGAATCTAAGGGTCTTTCTTTCAAGCTATCTTGATAATTGGATGTCTTCAGAGAAAAAGACAATCCCAACTGCTAGGGCTTTTAGATTGTGCAGGCATCCACTACATCCATGAGAAACTGAATTATGTAACTCTGAATTTTAAGTGCTCTAAAAATGGGTGATTCTTAATGCTCTCCCATAGAAGCAAATTGGCATTACTGCACTTCATGCTACTTTCTGCATAAGAGCATCCGCCCAGGGAATTAATGTGTTCTAGCTAATGAACTTTAAAATCACGCCTTTCACTGACTTCCTGTGTAGTCAAAGTCTAAGACTCAAAAGCAAGTACTGTGTCTCACCATACTTTTAAATGTGCTGTCCCAGGGGCATTGCAGAGGAAGTTCATAAGCACATTGGAACTCATTCAAAGAAGATAAGAGGCTGCCTGAAGTTTCACCCCAAACATATGCTGAACTTGGACCAGATCTTTCTGGTTAGCTTTGTAGCTCTGTGCTACTGCTATTTCTATTTTTATGGATTTCTGTATCTCTTGTTTCCTCACTGGGTGTAGAAAATGTTCCAATTCAGGATGCTCTTACAGAACTCAGAAGCAAGATAAACAAAAAATATAAAGCAGCTTGTATCCCTCCAAATTCACACCCACACCAACCAAAAGTCCAAGTAGGCTTTTGGATGCTCATCTGTATGGACACCCACTGCACTTTTCCATCTCTCCAAATCATCACCAGGTATTCTGCAAATATATTTGAGTGAAATTGATCTAAATATATATGCAGAATGTTAACACATTGAAGCTACAGGGATGAATTTCCTGTTGAAGCTATGGGCCAAAAGACCATAGTTACTGAAGAGCAGTTGGTGAAAGCCAGCCACCTGGCAGCACCCTTTGAGGGCTATTTAGCTCTCAAATTATTTCCTAACTGCTAGCTCCACTAATGAATTGCATGCACCCAAACTGAGCCTGTACCTTTGCCTGATGTCTTTGACTACAGAAAGCCATGAGGTCCAAGGAATATGAGTGCTTCATGCTGAAAATCCAGAGACTGGAGAACCTTTGCCGTGCTCTGCAGGAAGAGAGGAATGAATTGTACAAAAAAATAAAGCAAGCACAGTTCCCAGAAGAGGTGAATGGAAATGGCATCTTAGAAGAAGAAGAAGCAGACGAAGAAAATGATACTGATACGACCCCTTCCTCCTCTGAGCAGGCGAGCATTGAGCTGCATGAGAGCGACAAGAGGATGCTGAAGCAGCTGGCTGAAGCTTTCAGGGTGTCCCACAAAACAGAGGAGTCCCTCCCAAGCAACAGCAGCAATCCAGAGAACTGTGACACTCAAACATGTAATGCCAACGTCCTGGTGCCAGAACCCCCCGCTCCTCTCATTCCACATTCAGAGGCTGGGAATCACTGTGAGCAGCCCAGCACAAGCACACCAGCACCCACTGAGAGTATGACAGTGCCCACTGAGAACATGTCAAAGCCCACTGAAAGCCCACCCTCACTTCCAGACAGGATGCCAACACCCACAGAAAGCGTGCCAGTGCCTCCTGAGAGTGTGCTAGTACCCACTGGGAATATGCCAATACCCACTGGAAGCACACCAGCAACCCCCCAAAACTTGCCAACAGCCACACAAAACACATCCATTTCCCTTGGGAATATGCCAGCACCCATTCAGTGTCCACCAAAAGCTGCAGAATGTGCAGATTACCCAGCAGATAGATCTGTCCAAGGTCAGTCTGTGGGGCAAATAGGGGACACAGACATGGAAGCAGTGGATTGAAGTCCAGGCTTTTCTTCTGCAAACCAGAGCTCTGCTTTGCCCTCTAAATGGATACCTTTTTTTTTTTAAAGAAAGAAATATTGGTTCCTAAAACACACTCACATATTTGTATGCAAATGTAATGCACTTCTCTTTGCTACCACTATCAAGTAAAAATGGGTCTGCAAATTTTGCCGTCCTTCATCTGCTTGAAGTATATTTTCTTAATGACATGAAAATACAATGAAATCACAGGATCTTTTTTCACCAGGCATGATGAGTCATCTCATTCAGCAAAATACTTTTAGTGTTGCAGTTCCATGTTTCAAAAACCATTGCAACTCTCATGCATATATTTAAAGACTCATAATTAATTCTATGTTTGTTTTGACATTGCATAAAAGATGGCCTAATTGGACACACAGTGGTTTTAATAAGTGAAGTGAAGTGAAAGGAATCTGTAAATTACAAAGTAAAACAGTGAAACCATAAATGTGGTCAGCCATATCCAAGGAGGGTGCAACAACCAGAGGTGAATTTTTGGGCAAGGAAATGACCACTCAGCACTGTAGCCTAAACACCCACAAGCTTTCAGCCTTAACTTCCATTGGTCTTTTCTGCTCAGTGTTCTGGAATAGTTTTTGTTTTCAACAGAACTACAGAGAAAGGGAAAAGATCTTCTCTAGATTCCCATAAAATACCTGAAAACAACAGCAATTTCCAAATTGATGGCAATTCCCAAGGTAGGGGTCACAGCTCTCTTTTCTACATCCAACAGAAAACTGCTACATTGTCATACTATTTGGAATCACAAGCCCAACAGTGGGGATCATGCCTGTTTCCAGCTCACAAATGAGTTTAGAAGCTTGGAAGTTGGTTGCAGATCCCAGTTTCTGGCAAGGAGCAGAAAGAGGAGTGGAAGGTACCAGGATCCTGAGATCATGCTTCTGGATGGTGCTGTCCCTCCCAGTTACAGGCACATGAACCTCTTCACCACAGCTTCCTCCTGGCACTGCTGCATGTGCTAATGCTCCCAGGAGAAGGATAAGGACAACTTGCCTGTCACCCCATTCTGGAAGCGGAGCACAAGTCAATAAACCAGAAGCAAAGAGGAACCAGGAAAGCAGGAATCCCTCTCACAGACACCTCCAGGGGCTGGCTACATTCTCATCCCCTTTCTTGTCTAACCAGCTCTTCCCATCTGCCTGCCAACAGCTATTGCTAAATAATGCAGCCACCTTGACAGAAACTGGTTTATTCTGGTGCCAAGAACAGAGATGAAAAAGGAAGGAGTCAAGAGAGGGTACCTACCCAGACAACTCTACAGTCTCAAGCAAGGAGAGTAAGCAGGATTTTTGAAAGGTTAAAAAAATCCTGTGGGCACACTCCTTGTTTCTCATCTCCATCCTCTGAATTCCACCCAGGCCTTTCAGAGTCTGCCCCGGATAAATTAAGAATTTGCAAAGGGCAATTAAATAAGATGTTCAGAGGTTGGAAAGAAAAATATTACAATCAAAGAGACCCATGTTTATAGACAAATCCCAAGAAGACCCTGAAGACAAAGTAACTCATTCAAGCCAAATTTGAAATATAGGTGAACCAAGAGGAAAGATGTCACCTATGACACACTGTGGGAAGCAGTGGCCACAGAGTCTTTCCAGCATGCCACCCTCCAAAAATGGGGTTTGAATGTTTGCTTACTGCCAACATGGCCCATACTCTGGTTAAATATGTCTGTGCACTGCTTGGTCCAGCCTTTTCCAGAGCTAACCCTTGGAGTATACAGAGCAAAAATTGCAAATGAGTTTGGATATGGCCTGCAGCTATTATGGCTACAGTTTTCAAATGTGAATGCCTTATGTTAGATAACAAGACCTACAGGATTCATCTCATGCCTTTAATCATCTAAAAGTAGATAATTTGAATCTTAGTTATCTTAAGCTCCTTTTATAAGCAGTGGAGAAGAAAAAGCATCTTTTGAGGACAAGTTATCCTGTGATAAGACTGGCATCCAAGTCAGAAGGAATTACTTTCTCTCTGAAGATGATCTTTGTCTTTAGATTCTAGAGCCAGCCTAAGACAACTAATTTAAATTTAATATGTCTATTGTTAGGTATCTAAATTAGGCAACATGAATCCCATCAAATATTCAGATTCAAAGCCCTAAGTGAATGACCGTCTCTGAAAATCAAGCCAGTTATGAGCCTGTGAAAACATTAATCTATAACAAATCTCTATCCTAAGATAAAAAGTTATACTCACCTGATACACTTTTTTTAGTTTCCATTGACTTAAGTTGGTAGAAACATAGTTTCCATTACAAGTTCTGTTTATTGTTAGGGTGACTTTTAAACTTAATCCAATTTATATACTTGTTAATGTTTTGGGGGTTTTAATTCTTGATCTTGTTTGATTCTGTTGCCATTTTAGTAACTACCTGCATGAAACCAACTTCTTTTTCTTTAAACAGGCCCTTCTTTTTCTTCAAATAGCCTTCAGTTGTTGATATTTTCTTACGCATTCAAATATAATAATGGCCTTCCAACTTCAGGTTGGTTCCATTTTGCATAATCATTATGGTCACATCTTTAATTATGTGATTGATGTCTCATACCTTCCAACTTCAGTGAGCAGGGAGACAAGGATCTTGCAGATAAAAACTTCCTACATAGTTATGATTTATTCTTACAGCATCTTTCCTCATGAATAAATGCACAGCCTTCTGGGAAAATTACTCCCACTCTATTCCACCTTCCTCATTCTCGCCCTTGTAATTCCAACACTGCACTCACATACTTATAACTCCTATTACTATCAGTTTCTCTCACATAACTGTTGCTTCTCCTCTTTAATGCCATGAACCAACTGCATTTTATCCCAGCAGTTTCCTCCTCATTTGCAGTGCAGGTATACAACACAGAAAGCACAGGACAGTGACCTTCACAGTTTTTAGTTTCAGGATTTGGCTTCATGTGTTTACAAGAGACGGGAATTGTAGGGAAAATTTTGGCTGATCCCAGGCTGCATAGAGCATTTAGAGTCAAACTATGGGGATAGTTTATGATCTCATGGCCTGTAGAGCTGTGGAAAGCTGGAGTACCCTCAGTAGAAATGCAAAATCCGTAAAATTTAACCAAGCACCTCTTCATCATCTTACTGCATCAGACTGGAAGATTAAACCACCATCATCACTACAGATTTCTGTATGCTAACCTACATTCTCTCTTTCTTCTTCAACATTAATTCCTGGCCTCCCTTGCTCTTTTCTTCCACTGGTAACCAATATAAAACTGACTTTGCATAGTATCGGTGCCCTTGTGAAAAGCCTTTGGGATGGCAGTCTGCACAACAGCTCTGCTGCACTTCCTCAGATGCCTCTGCGCTCAAGGCACAGAAACCCACAACACCTCTACCATCATTTGGAGCAGCAAGTGGCAGTGCGACCTGTCCCTAGTGTTCATTGTTTATCATCATTATTCTACTAATGTGGCAGTCTCATCAATCCTGGTGCGTTCTGTGGTTGCCTCCTTCAGTCTTGCTTTTATTTCACACAGTTGTTCCCTTACCATCAGGCACGGATTTGGGGGTAAGGAGAGGTGGCGACAGTAGCTATTTCTTCCTTACTAAGAAGAAATAGTTTTTTTAAAAAATCAGCATTTGCTGAGATTAATTTGGCTTCTGAAATTTCTGTTTTCTCAGTTTAGGTGGTCCAGGTGCCCTGTGGCTGACACCAGAAAGCTTCAGCCTGCACATGCCAGCTAGTTCAGGTTCTGAAAAGCAAAGTTGCAAGCTGAACACATCTCCAGTGTCACAGCCAATTCTACACAGAAAAGAACCTGAAGTTCCAAGGGTCAAGTGCTGCTAGTCATTGTGCTATCTGTTACCATGTGTTTCCCACCAGTTTCCAGAGAAATTAAAATAAAATGCCAACTCTGGCAGAAACATGAGTTACAGCTTGTTCCCCCATGTCCCCATTCAAGGCATTACTCCCACTCAGATGCTGCACCCGCTGCCCTCACCAGTGTGCTGCTGCATGGCTGTATTTGAACTGGGTCATTCAAACAGTTCAGGTTAAAAATACACCACCACAATCACCTAGAAAAACTAATTTTATCTCAGATCATTGCAGTGATCCCACTGGGTTTTTGTTCTGACAGTATCTCTGGAAACATGACCTCAATTCTGGTCACCATAACTGCTAATTGAACTCCACCCATCCTTTGCTCATAAAGGAATCCACACATTTGGATGTTAACTCCAGAGTACAGTGCTGTTCTTAGAGTTAATGGTAGCCTGTCCATTGACTATTTTAACAGACATCTCCTGGACTGAATGCAGAATTTGGAAAGCTGTATTTTAAATCTCAGTCTGACCCCCAACACAAAAGAGGGGGAACACACAACATCCAACACACAACAATAATGACCAGCTGCAGCCTTTGGAACTGTGTGTTACATCTTCTGCACACAAAGAAAGCTCTCACACTTCCATACAGACACCCTGGGGTCTCATACAGGAGAACGGGTCAAGTGCCAGCAGCAGGGTGATCACTCAAACTTCAAGGATCACTTCTCTGGTCCCAGTCACTGTAGTAGAGGCTAATTGGCAAAATGGCTGAGTTTCTCTCTCTTTCCTTCTCTTTCTTTCTTTTTCTTTCTTTCTTTCTCCCTCTCTCTTTCACTCTCTTTTTTCTCTTTTCTTTTCTCTTTTCTTTTTTCTTTTCTTTTCTTTTCCTTTCTTTTCTTTTCTTATCTTTTCTTGTCTTTTTTTCTTTTTTCGTATTACCAAATGTTATTAAATCAGTGTTTGTAGACCACAGCATCCCAGAACACAAGAATCTGCTTCTGTTACACTGAAGGCTGAATGTAATGTCAAAAAAATGAGGCATTTTTTTCACAGAAAGAAGAAAACCAGTGAAGTCCATGTCATTTTCACTAGAAGCAACCTCAGTTTGTGGGTTGGTAATGCAGTGTTACCTCTTGAAATCCAAAGTCACATTTGAATTACATCAGCCGGAGACAGTTTTGATTTTACATTTATACTTCTAGACCATTGCTAGAGTGCCAGACCATTGCACAAACCCACACCTTTAACTGGTGCTATTCTGCACAGCTAGAGAGTCTGTTCAGAAAAGTCTTGATGACAGAAATAGCGGCTTTACCCAGGGTTGGAAAGAGATGGACCTGCCACCCTGAGAGATATCTTAGCAGCAGATCTCTCCACCTGCCTTGGTCAACCCATTTCTCTCATCTGTCACCTTCTGTATCTTTAAATACACCCATAACACTTGAGATAAAAATAACTGCAGTTTACATGCATGGTTCATAACAGCATGGTACGTTCAGCTAGATACTCCGAAAGGTGTCATGGTTTAGCCCCAGCTGGCAATTAAATACCATGTAATCACCCCTTCACTACCCTCACCCCCACAGTGGGATGGAGAGGAAAATCAGAAAAGGTAAAACCCATGGACTGAGATAAGAACAGTTTAACAACTGAAACAGACTAAAATACAATCATAATAATAATAATAGCAGTAGTAGTAGTAGTAGTAGTAGTAGTAGTAGTAGTGGTGATGAAACAATAAATTAAAAAGAGTGAGAGAGGAATAAAACCCAAGAAAGCTGAGTGATGCACAATTCAGTTGCTCACCATCCACTGACTGATGCCCAGACTGTCCTTGAGCAGCAATCAGCAGCTCCTGGCCAACTCCCCACAGTTCATATACTGTGCATTTCACTCAGTGGTATGAAATATTCCTTTGGACAGTTTGTGTCAGCTGTCCTGGCCATGTTCCCTCCCAGCTTCTTGTGCACCTGCTCACTGACAGAGCATGGAAAACTGAGAATTCCTTGACTTAGAGTACGAACTACAGAGCAACAACTAAAGCATCAGTGTATTATCAACATTATTTTCATACTGAATCCAAAACACAGCACTGGACCAGCTAGTAGGGAAAAAATGAACCCTATTCCAGACAAAACTAAGACAAAAGTAGATTGAACTCCTCCTTCTGTAAAAGATCACAGTGACCTGCACACAGTGTGTGCAGAACAGTGGCTGACAATCCACCTAGGACTTCGTCGTCTTTAGTTTATTATGTTTGCTGTTATCTATTTCTATGTCTCTGTAATACACATAACAATAAAGATTCTTAATGAAACACAGCTTAAGCCACAGTTACTGGTGAGCTGACATATACCATACTGGCATCTTAATTATGTATTAATGTAACATACTGAATGATGCAGGTGCTCTGACACAGACCTGCAAAGCTGTAGTAAGACATTTTAGTGGTGTAAGCTTTGCAACACCACAGCTGCAGGGACACTGCTGCTCTGCTTGGTGCCCCTCTATTCCAGGGAGGACCTGGGTTCCTTGCTGCACCCTGAAGAATCCCACAGGCACTGGTGGATAGCAGGGGGAGACATAGAATGCAGACACCAGTTGGTGCACCTGGAACTCCTGCAAATTTTGTATTGTGATCTCTGCTCTTGGGACCCTGTGTCTCACACAAATGAATGATCTTTCTGCCTCATATTGCTGCTTGTAAAATGTGGGTAGTGGGTACAATGAGGTTGTGAATTATTTTGAGTGCAAGTAACATTTACTGTTCAGTAAGACTAATTGCTTTCCCCTAATTTAAGATGCCATTAAAAATTATAATCACGTAATATCTTATATTGGTAGGGAACTCTAGAGATCACATCCCCTTCCTAAGGAAAGCAGGATCAATTTTAAAGCTACATCAGATTGCTCAGCCCTGTCAGTTTTGAATATTTCCAAGGGTAGAGACTGCATGTCTGTGGATATTTGATTTTTCTTCACAGTGAATTTTTTCCTTCTATCTAATCTTCCTTGGTGCAGCCCATGTCCTTGGGTTCTCTCCTCACCATTATGCATCACTGCCTTCTCTACAGCCTCCCATCATTAGTTTAAGATTCCCTCTGAGCCTTCTCCAGGTTGAACAAAACCAGCTCTTGGGATGACACGGGACATTATCACTTCATAACAACAGAACCCATGTACATGTTTAACTGCAGCAGTGCATTCCCTGTCTGCTCACACTGCTGCTATCCAAGTAAAGCAGCCGCCCATTCATCCACCAGTCTTCCCAGTACCTCACCCTGAACTCCATCACAGCGGAAACCCTCAACAATTTTTCCAGCATAGCATCTCATGTGATCATTTTCTAACCCAACCTGGTGAAAATGCCCCAAGCAGTTTTAGATTGTTTTGAAAATGCTCAAGCAAACCAAATTATTTTGACCTGGCTCTGCTTGGGGGATTACTTTGTAGGCAGCTGTGCCAGATCAGCAGAGAAAAAAGCGATGGCCAACAGGTGGGTTCATCCAGGTCCATTGGGAATGCAAAATCCTCATCCCTCTGCAACTGCAGCTCCCACAGGATGCGTGGCACAACAACAGCTACTTGAGCACTAATTCCCATAGGCTCAGTGTCCTGTGCTTGAGTTTTTCTCCTGAGGTTTTGTCAAAACTTTCTGACTCCTCAGCAAAGCAGTAATTGTTAACAATAACATTTACACAGGTGTAAGAACTTTCCACACATACTGTTTCTGCCTGCCAAGCAAAATGTTACAAGGATTAGGAAGAAGAAAAATGCAGCAACACAAGAACTCAGTTAAAGCACACCCATGCATGCTATGTTCAAACACAGAAAGCAAAACAAGTCTTTTCTAATCCTTAAAGGTTAAGAAGCTTAAGTCAGTCTTGTAAAGATATTTTGTCGTCATACCAGCCTATTACTGAGAAGACACTCTAGACTAGAGCAGAAATAGAACAGTTCAGTTGGAAGGGACCTGCAATGATCATCTAGTCCAACTGCCTGACCACTTCAGGGATGACCAAAAATTGGAGCATTTTGTTAATGGCACTGTCCAAATGCCTTTTAAATACTGACAGTCTTGGGCCATCAACCACCTCTCTAGGAAGCCTGTTCCAGTGTTTGACCACCTTCTTGCTAAAAAAAATGTTTTCTAATGCCCAGTCTGAACCTCCTCTGTTGCATCTTTCAACCATTCCCATGCGTCCTATCACTGGATTCCAGTGAGAAGAAATCAGCACCTCCCTCTCCATGTCCCTTTCTCAGGAAGCTACAGAGAGCAACGAGGTCAAAATTCAGCCTCTTTTTCTCCAAACTACACAAGCCCAAAGTACTCCTCCACTCCTCACAGGACATGCCTACCAGCCCTTCCACCAGCTTTGTTGCCCTTCTCTGGATGCATTCAAGGACCTTCACATCCTCCTTAAACTGTGGGCTCCAGAACTGCTCACAGTGCTCAAGGTGAGGCTGTACCAACATTGAATACAGAAGGATAATCACTTCTTTTGACCAGCTGGTGATGCCATGTCTGATGCACCCCAGGATGCAGTTTGCCCTCCTGGCTGGCTGGGCACACTCTGCTGACCCACACTGAGCTGCTGCCCACCAGCACCCCCAGATCCCTTCCAGCACAGCTGTTCTCCACACTCTCCTCTCCCAGTTTATATTTTTACCTGATGTTACTCTGTCCCAAGTGCAGAATCCAGCATTTGGACTTGTTGAATTTCATCCCATGAATCACTGCCCAGTACTCCAATCAATCCGGAGGCCTCTCCTCCCTCCAGGGAGTCATTAGCACCTCCCAGTTGGATACTATCAGCAAATCTGCCAACAGAGCATTCAACTGCTGCATGCAGATCATTTTAAGAACACCAAACAGAAACATACCCCCAGAGGTTCTCCAGTCACCAAAGTCTGAACAATATATGTGTGTTAACCCTTTCGAAGACTGCTAGATATGTATTTGTATTTTGAAGACTTCTGCTGAAACAACTTAGCTAACAGTCACGGCAGATGAACTACCTGTAAGGACATGTGAGGAATCAGCTTGGTCCCAAAAGACAGGGGCAAGGTTCAGATGATATGATGAAGCTCTGACATGTTCTGTGCCCTAGCACTACTGACTCCAGGACTCAAAAGCCTGTCTGAAATATCTTCCCCTGTGCCGCTGCAGTGTGCACCTGCAGCAGTCAGAGGGAGCACCAGTACTGCAGAGGAAAGTCAGACTTATTTTGGGGTCCTCACTGACACACTACAGGTTTTCAAAAGTGCAATACTGACATTTCTGGGTCCTGTATATTTTCAAATTGACACAGTTAAACCAGTGTAAGTTCCCACAAGCACATTTATCGTGCCTTGGCCTCCATCAAAATAATCAGAAGAAAATGAGAGCTCACAATTACACGGTATTTTTTCTGAAGATTATACACACCTAGTTTAAAACTTGGCCTACTGTGTCTCTGGCTTACCTCACAAAACTACGTTTCCACTAATCAGCAGCTGAGCACAGAGGGAAGAGAGGACTCAGCAGTAATGTGACCTGGAAAGTCCAGCTGCTTTAGGTGCAGGTGTGTGTTTGCACAGAGGTGGCAGCTGAGTGAGTGGTCAAGGGACAACAGGGCAGCCTTGCGCTCAACCCAGGAGCAAAGCAGGGCTGGGCCCTCCAGCGCTCCTCTCCTGCCAGCACATTCTCATCAGAGGCCAGACATGAAGCACATCAGAATCTACACAAATAAGAAAACTCCAGTAAGGCCATGACAACACTGCAGAGGAAGTGCCAGCATGCGAACACCATCCTCAGCAAAAGTCGACTGCAACCCACAAGCTCCCCTCCCCCGGTGTCCTTGCATTGGGCTGTGACCGCTGCTATGGGTGGTAACTCCCACCAGCTCTTAGTGACAAGACAGAGGAAGCCCTTTGTATTTGACAATGGTTTCTCACCAGCTAAATTTTATATTGAAAATAAACTAAATGAGTCATCAAACAGCTTGAGTGAAGCTCTTAATCTTCACCAAAGTGCTAATTCCACCTCTCCCCCAGTCTGTTGAGTCAGAACATGTCTCCCTCCAGCCCTGCTCTGCTGTACAGAGAGGAACTGCAATGTTAATTCTCCCATCACCTCTTTTCTGCCTTCAGTCAAACGTCCTCACCTTACCATATGAGTCAGATTTCTGATTCTTTTCGTCCAGTGAAGGGGAATTAGCAGATAAACCCTCATTAATTCTGTAATTCTTATTAAGAATTCCTTGCTAATGAGAGATCTGCCAAACACATGACTAGACTAATTTGTACAGTGCTTGTTCTCAGCAATACCTGTACTCTGAAGTTCTGATATCCATCAACTATCCAAAGCACTAGAACAAATCTTCTGGCATAAACAGGCACAACCCCATTTCCAGAGACTTCAGGAGACAGAGGACAACTACATTGCCAAAATCCTGTCTTGGCTTCCTAGATCTGCTGCAAGCTGCTCATTTCTCATTTTTCCAGTCACAAGCAGGCAGCTACTGAAACCTACTTCTATCAGGATATTCCCACAGAGCAGAAAGACAGGTGGGCAGTCCTGCTCCACCTGCTGCAGAGCTGGGCCCCCCCTTCATGAGCACTAAGCAGTCACACACACCATGGTAGCCACAGTGTGCTCCCCCCAATCTTCCAGTGCATGACTAACGAAGCAAGGACCCTCTCCAGACGCCTGTGTGGTGCAGGGAACTTGAGCAGGCTCATGATGCTTTAGGTTCGCCGTGTAATAGTCTCGCATCATTGACACGCAGCAACAGGGGCAGCTAAGTGCTGCTCCTTTTTCCCTTGCTTTTCCATTACAGCCTTTTAGATAAGCAGCTCTCGGAAGAAGGACACAAGCGTATCAGAGATGACAGAGGCAGAACACAGACGCAGAACAATTCAGTGCAGTCATATCCATGCTGGCCCTCTCCAGGGATTCCAACTCTGCACACTGCATCTTGTACCTGCAAGCACCAAGGTGCACCGAGCCAGGTCAGTGTGTCAGCACGGAGCCAGGCCCACGACCTCCCTGCCTGTGAGCATCCCTTCAGCTCCAGCATGAGTGGGACAGATGTAAAGAAGTAGAACAGGGACTCTTCCAGCTAGAGGCAGAGGAAGTTAAATTCAACAAGGTACAAGCATTGCCAATTTTTAAGAGAGGATTGCTTACAAAATCAACGGGAAGAATTGCCATAAAACTTCTGACTGGAAAACGGCCCTTTCTCTGCACTTGACCTTTACTCCAACCAACCTGGCTGCCACGCTGCCTGAAGCACTGGATTACACTTTGTGTGGCACTGTGCTCCCAACCATTCTGCTTCAATGTTCCAGCTGGCTGTGAACTGAGGCCTGCAGCCTGCTAACCCCTTCTGCCATCAGCCTATCTAGTGTTGACTGCACCAACTGGAGAGGTTGTCCAATGGAAAGGAAAGACTTCCACACAGTTCAATATAGTCTTTGGCAAAAAACAGATTTAAAAGCAGGCTAAATTCAATTATTATTTGTGTAACTGGAATAGTGTAACTGGAATATCCTTCTTACAGAGTTTGTAACCATACCAATCACTTAATCAAAGCTTTAAAGAAAATATTACCTCATTACTAAAACATTGAATCTAGATTCTGATTCAGTTTCTCAGTCTTCCTCTTGTTTCTGGTATCAGAGGTGTTGCCTGTCTCCAGGTCTTATAAAATATATGGAAAAGGAGGAGCTCAGCTCAGAGCCACCAAGAATCCTCAACTAGTACTTGTGTCTTGTACCAATAGAATAATACTTCTCAAATATACAAACACAAAAGGATCAGGTTGTCATGTGGGGATTGGGAGGTTTGCAAGCATTATACAAGTAATCAGCTAGCAGGGATGTTTCTCAGAACAAGGCTCAGGCAATTAAACTGAGCCTACATTAATCACATCACAAACACAAAATATTACTTCAGTTGGAGCTAGACTCATTTAAAAGCTCAGGCACTAAAAAAAAAAAAAATTAGGGAAAAAAGGCTGAAGGATTTGGCAATTGGCAACATATATTAAGTTCCCTTGATACTATGGCCGGATTATCTTCTATCTCCACAGACTCCACTCCACAGTTATGGCTCTTGTATTAGTAAGAGTCATGCAGGCATCACACAAAGGCAGCATTGATTTGTTATTCTGTAACTCTATCTGGATAACCAGGGAGAATTTTATTTTGAAAAGATCCAGCCAGAGCTTTTCAGTTTTTTCAGCTGCCTATTAAATAAGTATGTAGCTAGGAAAATGGGACACAGAAACTGTAAGATGGATGTGATCTGCACACGTTTTTCTCACAAGAAAGCAAGTACATTGCATGTTTAACAAAAGGGAGTAGCTTCAGGGTTATATTATATAATGGAGCTGAATGCAAACTCTAGAAAATACAGCACCTCAGGGAGGTACATTAGGAAAGGTACAAAAAGGAAAGTATTTTCTTCATGTGAGGAAGGAGAAAATTTCTTCTTGAAACATGACTTGAGAGTCCCTCCTGGATGCCATCACAGTTGGTTTGGCTCTGCAAACTAGCCCATGTGAGCTTCAGATCAGGTGGTCTGTGGATTAAGGAGATATACCAGCTGCTTTAGCTTCTCTCTGAATCCCATTGATATTTGTTGGACATTACTGAATGAAAAGCAAATGTGCAGGAAGCTCAGTGACAGATGTATTTAAGGCCAAAAAATATTCATGTACCAAGTCAAGTACAAAATACAGCAGCAGCAGCTGTTTTGGAAAGCAGGTTTTGTTTTATTTGGCCAGGTACAGAATGAACAGAAATTCTTTCACAGAATACTGTCAGAATAGAAATCAAATACAAATTTATCTGTGTGAAACCTGGACATGTATTTTTAGGTGCACACACCCACGCACATATGCAACCTGAATAGTTCATTCCCCTCCTCTGACACAATCAGGGATGCCTTCAAGAGGAAAATGAGCCCAGGCATGCTCCTAACACAACCTGCCTGTGCCACCCCTATTTTAACTACATACTGTATCATGTAATGGCTTGAAAAGCTTTTTATTTCCGTGACTTTTTCCTTCCTCTACGTTCTCAGAATGCTACTCAGTTTCTTTTAGCAACACAGTAACATAGCAGATCAAATCTGAAGTTCTGCAGTTTCGTGCTCAGTACCAAAGACCGCAGTAATTATGCTAGGGGAACAGTCTCCCCAAAATACTAGTTCTCATTTAGTTTTCCCACATTGGCTTCAGGCTTAAACCATGACCTAAGATCCTTTCAGCAAAATATCAATATGGAATCACTGCAGACACTTGCAGTTAGCTGGTGGCAGCTTATTTACATTCCCATCCCATGAACAGATACTCGTATTTTAAGTAGCAGTTATCCAGAAGGCTTTCCATAACTAACATACAGGTTGCCAGTTTCAAGGTTATTCAAACCAGCCACAGTATCTCCTTCCAAAATTAAACCTGCACAGCTACAGTGAGCTCTTTAGAAAATATTTCCAAATCTCCAAATCCCACCTCATGCCTCCTGAGCTGTGGCACTCCTTCCCTCCCAGCAGCATTTGCTTTACCTTTTGTGTGTCAAGATGGCCTTGATCACTTGCATCCTTCCTGAAATTTGTGGTAATATGTAAAGGCTGAAAAATCATGCTATAAGTATTTGGAGCAAGTTTTGCTAAAATGGATGATTTCCTGATTAGTTAGACTGCTGAAAAACCTTAGACAGGAAGCAAAGATTTGCAGCCAGGTTTCAGAGATCAAGTGTTCTGTCATAACATGGGAAACCCTTTTGCCCTAGTGCTACCCTGCTGTGTTCTGCCCTCCAGAAGCTCTTCTGATATTCCACAGGCACCAGAGGGCACATTTCCTCTATCAGATTCCACCAGAAGTGAAGGATTCAGCACTGTCCTCCATTCAGCCCCACAGGCCGTGGCTGGCACAGACTGGCGTTCTGGAAACTGCTCCTGCAGGACACACTGCACTCCAGAAGGAGCACTTCTGATGTCAACAAAGTGAACAGGACTTCAGTCTGGCAAAGCGACACTCACACACACCCCACCACTACCCCTGTAGTACAACAATCTTCAAAGTGACAACAAGAAAGCTTCATTTTAACTGACACCAAAAGCCTGGTTTTACCGTGCCCTTTAAACTTAAGGCAACTGGAGTAATTCTATAAAGAGCAGGTGTAAGAAAGTACTCCAGAGAAGGGGGAAAGAAGAACCCACACCATTAGCTGTCTGGTATTTATTACTTTTTAATACAGAGAATTCACAACAAAATATTCTCTAACAACACATGTAAATGATATCATAACCGATTATTTTAATTTCATCGACATTCATTTGCTATGTACATATTCTTCCATCTGCAAAAGTGCATTTCAAGAATGTCTTAACAAGAAACCTTTATGGACAAGTATATTTTGGAGGGGTTTTCTCACCAGTGGCCTTACATGTTTGTCCGTGATTACTTGGTACAGCAAAATGAGGAATACATGGGAGGGGGGAAAAAAAGGAAAAAAAGAAATTGAGCTAGATGCCTCCCTTGTAAGAACATTCCTTATTTTGTAAGAATATTCCTTATTTTTCCAATTAAACTCATTATGAATACACTGCTCATTACTGGAGATGTTAATGTAAATAGACTATAGGATAGTCTATGGTCTGGCTATAAAACACTGTAGTTTTAATGACTCTGCAGCATTAGAACAACAATTTCAGGCTGTTCACGTTGGTAGATGTCAAGTTACACATCAGCATGTAAAAGATGTCCATTTTGTTAGTTATGGTTATCAAAATTTATCTGTAGACATCTTACCAATGGATGAAATAATTTTTACACACCCAAAATATGAAGTCTACCTAAATGCAAGCCTCTCCTATGGAAAGGAGAGCTAACTACTGGAAAGAAAAGCATTTGCACATGCAACTCCTATTACCATCACAAGGAGTATCGTGCACTTAAGAAGAGCAGAATGAACCTCCAAATCCAGAGGACTGCATTCTCATTTACAAAACATATTTCAGGCAAATTTAATCTGACCTTGGGCCAGCTTAAAAAGAACACACAGCATCAGAAAAATGAAAGGTAATGAAGAATAAACTAGCCAAATAAGCAAAGCAAGCAGCTCCCTAGCTAGGGAGGTAATTTCCCTTATGATGCATTTGTAAGCTCATGACTACTTTCAGAGCTTGTCAAGACAGAAAGCAGAGCAACTGCAGTCTAATTTAACCTCCGAAGTAGCCATTAGAGCCCAAAGAATTTGCATTTGTGCTTCTACTTCTGCAAAGCCCAGGAAACTCTCACGGCCAAAGGTGAGGGCTGACTGCTTGACTGGAACCTGCATGTTGCAGAAAATACTGCATTTTGCAGTAACTCAAGAGGAGCTTTCAGTACCAACAAGAAGCATGGAAAGCCTCTACAAATCAGGGATAATTTACTTTGGAGTGAAAGTTCAGAGGAATCTTTCTTTAGCTCAGCTGGTTTCCACTGAGGATCATTTTTACAGTGCTATGTGTGCTGCTAGCCTCCAGTAGAGAGATGTGTTTTACAAGAAAATAGGCATTTCCTCAAGCAGTAGATAAGACTCACTTCACAGCAGAATTAAAAGGAAAAGCTGGCAAAAAACGAAATTGTTTCCTTAGATTTGTATGTAATTCCTTGTCAGTGTTAAGACTTTAAATGTGCTTTCCCCTTCCCATTTTCTCAGTCTGCTCCATTCCTAGTTTTGACTTGGATGTATTGTACAATCTCTCATACACTTGTTTTTAAAGCTGGCCTTATTCCCTTTATTCCATGTCTACTCATTTTTGATTGTCACACATACAGGTCTAGAGAGGCATCCAAGAACTTGAAGGGCAGAATTATAAATTAAGCTACTCTAAGGGAAGCAAGCGAACAAGTATCTAGGACAACTCCAGACCCCACTTCTCCCCTACCATGTGCACTGTGCAGTGACACCTCCCCTCACCACTGCACAAAAAAGGGGGCACACAATGCCATGTGCCCCAGACTCATGACGTGTGTGACTGGCACTCAAGACTGAACCTACAGTAAGAGACGTATGCTTTAACTGTTCTCATCACAGGCGCTTTGTCTTTGCTGTGTGATTTCAGGCTGCTGGGACAGCCACTGTTGTGTGTCTGGTCTGGTTCTCATGGTACTGCCAGACAACACAGCTCCTACCTTGTTAGCCATCCTAACTCCAGCAGGTTGCTCAATGCACCATCAGAGCTGAAGGGCTCATCCTTCTGGAGGAGTTAATCCAAGTTATAATTTGATTGCTCTCCATAAGGGAAGCCTACACTGCACAGCTCATTAGGTTTTATCTGCTAGAAACCTTCTTCCTGTCCAGGTATAGCCAGGCCAGGTCCTGCTCCTATGGACAATGGGTACAGTGTCTCACTACAGCTGGGCTTGGTGTAACTCTGTGGTAGCCACAAAGGGACAGTGTTAGAAGTCTCCCAAAGTCTTTCTCATAATTCTCCCAGAAGAAGAAACAGGTTTTCCCAGAACTGTTGCAAACAGCACAACTGCACAAAACCCCAAGAACGTGCTCCAGACCCAAAACCAAGGCCAGGAACGTGGACAGAAGGAGAGGAGCACCAGTGGTGAAGGCTACCACAGCCTGCTAACAAAGCTGTTCAGATCAGCGCTGGACCATGTGAGCTGGGTGGCACCTAAGGACATGGCCACTTGAGTTAGCAGTAAGTCACCTGTGCCAACGTAAGTGCTCTGTGCAGCTTGGGTATTACTTGAAGGGTAGCTAATGCTAAAAAGAGCTAATTCTGCAGTGAAGACAGCCAGGAAATAAAACTCTGAACTTGGCATTTTTACACACAAAGAAACATGGATATTCAGCTTGAGTTTTATGTGCACGATAATTTCTTAATTCAGCAGAAAGTGTAATTCTCAGCTCAACATAAGAAAAAACACTATTTTAGCTTCTGACATTTTGTTTTCTTTCCCAGGGTGGCAGACTATCAGGGCCATTTTCAAGACCATGATTTCAACAGATCACTCTAAAAAGATTCTAATTTGGAAAAAACAAAAAACTTCAGAAGAAACAAAAAATAATCCCATCATGTAAACAGAAACAAACCCACACTTCTCAAATGGACAAATACTTCATAAATACACTACTGGGAAAAGCAAAAAAACCAAAAATCCCTTAAATCTCAACTGATTTGAGAAACCAAGCAAAAGATTAATGACCTATTTTAAAAAATTTATTTAAGGAAGGGAGAAATGGGAGTCAAGAAACAATTGCAGAGTCTACAGGGCCAAGCTCTCTGGTACAAAATCACTGCTTAATGCAGTCTATTATGTACAGCACCAAGGCATGTAGAAAGTAAATAGGCTAAGTTTGCTTTCTTAAAACATCTCCGTGTTTTTAGATCCTAGACTGAACACAATTTTGAAAGACAAAGGTGCAGCAATTAATTGTTTTAAAAAGTGATGACATGTTTTGTACTAAGTACCTCTCAGCTCTTAGAGGTCTGAGGGCCCAGATCCCACTTCATGGTTCTCCTTCCACACCAGCCACACAAGCCTGCAGCAGGCAGCAAAGCCTCAGCCCCAGCAGGCACATACAATCACATCTCCGTTCAGTTCAGCCAGTTCCTTCCCTAAAATGTCTGTGAAGAAACACCTTTAAATAAAGCATTTTAAGGTCTCCAGCTTGTTTTGGTATGAGCAGATGCCCCAGCTGGGCACATGACAGCCCCGTTGGAAGCAGCACTATTGCCTGCACTGTAACTCAGTGAGGGCAATGCACATCAAACACACACGGCAGGAAGACGCGATGCCAAAAGAATTCATTCAAGATGGCATTTTGTGGCACACATTTACATTCACTTGTCATGATACCTTAGTTTACCCTGGTCGTGGGAGATCTGAAAGAATGCCTGCTGAGGGGACTGGCAACACAGGGCCACCTCCTGCTCCCCTGGGAACCAATGCAAAAGGCTGAATGAATTCAACAGTAACAGAATAATTTCTTTCCAAGGATTTCCCATTTCCACTAAGCTGGAGGAACAACCCTACACAATTACCCATTTTCCAACTGGACATACTT
Source organism: Drymodes brunneopygia (assembly GCA_013400955.1). Lineage (NCBI taxonomy): Eukaryota > Metazoa > Chordata > Aves > Passeriformes > Petroicidae > Drymodes > Drymodes brunneopygia. The sequence goes on along the minus strand of VZTZ01040976.1, from coordinate 1,584,932 downwards.
CTCTGTCCTATATGTCTCCCCACACCCTTCCTATAAACTGTATTACAACTTTACAAAAAATAAACCCAAATCATTTTTAGCTGAACTTTACCCCACACATGGGATATATTGAAAGGCTGTTAAATTGCCTTGCCTCCAACCTTCACAGAGATCTTGTCAGGAGGATTCTGGTTTTAACAACATGTATATATACATATTAATATGTACACTGACAAAGAAGCTGCTCTTTCAGTTAGAAAAGAAATTAGATTTCATCACAGAATGAATTCTATAAAAAGATATGTAATAAAGTTGAAATACTCATAAAATAGCTATTACTAAAGCAAAGCTTTCGTCAATAAGCCTCCAAAACTTTAAATGAAGAAAATGGCTTCACGAAGTGGTAGTCTAGATTTCCACAGTGAGGACACTGCTGGACGTTGCTGTATTCAGAGAAATACTGCATGCCAATCCGCACATCTATTACTGGCTTCCCACAGTGCTTACAGTTCAGTCGAGCCTGCAGAAAACAAAGAAACAAACAAAAAAACCTTTTTGAAATAACCACACTCCCCTCAGCTACTCAATTCTGGAAAAGAAGGTGCCAGAGGCAGTCCCCTGTTCTCCCCAGCAGGAGAAAGGGTCAGACAGGAAACTGGCAGTAATGGGATGTGCTGGTAAGGACATTCCTCACCTCGACTGGGAACCCACAGGCACACACCATGCCTTTCAGTTTGAAGACTACCACCAAATGCTGGGGAGTGGGTCACCTCCCACTCTGACTGATAGACGGTAGAAAATATCAAGGTTTATTAATGTAAATGATAGTTTTGTGCTGCTTAATCTCTGAATCAATTCCTCAATCCCCAGCACAAGAAGTGCTGTCTCAATAAATCACTGATGAAGCCCCGAAGCAAAGAGAGAGATTTTATATTTGTGCCATGCAATTCAACCATTTAGGTTGATGTTTGAACATCATCTGTCTACAAAATACATCAGCATTTTAATCTTTAGGCTTAACAAACGTATAACTCGATCTACTTTATCAGCACAGCATAGTATTGTGTCACTTTAAGTGTCTATTTAAGCATTTATAATACATATCAGGTTATACAAACTAAACATCACTTCAACACACAAACTGTTCTACAAAATCCTGAGAAACTGAGAAAGCAGTAACATTAACTGGGTGGGTATGAGAAATAATTCAAGGTCATAGGTGAGGACAGACAGAGCTATTAATATTCAGCTGTTACAAAAAGGTGAGCCTTCAGAAGAAATCTAGCTGAGAAACACAGCCCATCTGATACAAACAAAGCAATAGGCAGCATGAAAGCTCAGCAAGCCCTTTGGAAAACTTAAGAGAAGCAGAAAGGATTTGTAAAGGAGTTAAAGAGTAAAGGTGGCAAATGAGCAGCGAGGGCTTGAGCTGCAGCACAGTTTAACCTCACAGACTAGTACACTAATGAAAGCTTTCTCCACTGAAAAGGACAAAAAGTATTGTCTAGGCCATCTTGATTTAAGGGATCTTCCTGGATGAGGAGACGAGGAAATTATTAAAGTACTATCCCTGTTGAGACCAGACTCATAAAGAAACAAATCAACATCTGTTCTGCTTGAAAAGCAGAAATTTTAAGAAATACAATCTACCAGGTTATGAATTTTTATGGAATTCTTAACCAAAGTGTCTTCTCCTTTACTACTGTCCAGCACATCAGCTAAGTGTCAGTAATCCAACAATGGCTGCAGTTCATTATTCTGCATGCAAATTTGTGATGCAGAATTAAATACTTTGAAGTAAGACGTGAAATTATTCAAAATAAAACCAGAAAGGCAGTTTGAAATTATATTATATACCATATTTAAATGTCATTCTTCTGTATGCACAGATCATCTGTGACAATCATGGTGAAACAATAATGCTTATTATCTGGCAATCACAGTCACTGCAGCTAGTGCTTTTGTACTCAGTTCTTATACCAGGTACTGTCACACTGTCCATTAATCATGTAATTAAGGTTCTTGTATAATGAGCTCTTAAATCTTGTCTAGTACATTCAACAGAAGCAATTCAGATTTAAAGCTGCTGACTTTTACAAAGGTAGCAAGTCAGTATCAGTGCTTTACCTTTAAAAGTTCCTATATTTAAAAAAGTTACAACCTCAAGAGACACTAAATTTGGAGATAATATACCCGTCTGTAGTTATAATTGCTACCAATGTCACCTTAACCAGCAGAAGCAATACCACTTGTCTTTTGAGCAACACATTCTGGTAAATCTGGTAAATACATTAAATTTAAAATAAACTGTCATTTTGCATATAGACAAAATGGTATTTCAGATGGCTTTAGAGCATGTACACTACCATGAAGTGATCCCAGTGAATGAGTAAATCTCTGCAAGGCTCCTGTCCTGACCTACTACCACCACCTGTCTGTCCGAGCATCTGGAGCAGAGCAGAGTCATTCCCAGACAAATGGGTTTTTTCACAGCTGTCTACCCCTACCTGCCCAGCAGAAGTACTCTGTCCATCACCTGAACAATCAGTTCTCTGGAATGCCAACATTCCTGCTGTCTCAGGCAGACATCTACTCTGGAGCAGCCCCAGGCCTTGGATTTTCCTCTCTCAAGGCACAGATTAGGTGAGGATTTAATGAACACGAAGTTGCTTCAGGCTGTGGTGGGTGAGTACCATCACCAGGGTCAGCCACAACAAAGATTAAGGAGAGCTGAGTAATCTCCAGGCACAAAGACACTTTAGACCTTTCTGCTCCCTTGGCACCTTTTTGCTACAATTATGACAAAACACAATTTATGACCTAAAAAACCCTGAAAACATGAAACATCTACTCAAAATGTGGAACTACACCTGACACTAGTGATGTCAGTGATCAAGCATCAGATTTAATTACCAATGCATTTAAAGGGGGTTTTATTTAAATACATAAATGTATTAGCCACTGACCATTGCAATGACTTTAGTCTAGCTAAAGGCCATTGTACCTCTCAAGACAAAGGGACAGAGACCCATCAGCCCTCTTGTATTGCAGTCACAGGTACAGGCTGGAAGAGAAGGATGGAAGGAGGAAAGAGAGAAGAGATACACAACCTTGACTTTATGTAATCAGTTGGAATTTCACCTTAGGAGTCTTACTTATGTGTGGTACTAACCTGACAACAGGGAGATGCTGCCAGGATATCGTAGGTGTACATAGTTCCCAGCTGATGCCAGCTCCCATCCCATCGGGACTTGCACTTAATGCAGATAATTTTGTGAACCCCTTCTAAGCAGTCTACACAAACAGCATAGAGGTGCATAAGCCTTCCTGTGGACAGAAAAAACACATCTTAAGGAGCCTAGAAGAGATTAAGATAGACATTTTCTGCAATGTGGTATCTGACCTTTACTGACACAAATAACACTTCATTTTCTTTTTCTTTAAAAAAGTGTAAATGATAAAAGTATAAAAAATGCTTCTCTATAGGAAATACACAGGGCTTGACTGAAGTTATGCAGAGCTCAGAAATTAGTCATCACCCTGCCCACTCTCCCTTACATCATTTGCTGGTAGATCTTAGCAAAATATTTTATAAAAGGAGTTGCTAAGCCTTCAAGAGATGCCAGGTGAAGCTGTAAGATCAGCTGCTGTGTTTCCAAAACCAGAATTTTGCCCTAGCTTCATCCCCATCTGACATAAGAAGTGGAGAAGTGCTGAAGCTTATTAGAAACTTGGTACAGATTCATTTAAGAACTTGCCAGTATCTTCCAGCAAAGAGAGAACCAAGGACCTAATATTTCACATAGAAAAAAAGCAACAGTCAGAAGAGCGAATTTTTTTCATGTACTTTCTCCTGATTGTTCATTAACAGCAAGTATATTTAAAAACATTATATATTGCACATACAAATACTTTAACATGCTATTCAGAAATACGAATATATTGAGCTCTATCATGACCTTGGGCTCTGTATCCACAATGACTTTCAAAACCTGAGTTACATTTATTTCCATAAAAATCAAGTGGCTCAGACCTGGAAATCAAATATTTTCACTACATACATGTGATTAAACTTACCAATGCAAAATCTGAGACTGATTTTCACAAAAAACCAAAAATTCCTACACAAATGATAAAGATCTGGCAACTAGATTATGCCTGACTCGTAGTGACTAAATTGATTTGCAATTTAATAGTTGGCTATTAGTAGTGACTTGACACTGAGTAGTAATCCTGTAACATACCAGATTTTGCACTGCTGTGTAAAACAGAGCAGTAGTGAAGTTACAGATCAGCAACAAAACAGTACTGTGTTTAACATGTGTTCCCCCTGGATTGCAATTTGTGCTCTTTAGCATCAAAGCACTGAACACATCACAAACTGTAATTCAACAGACACACATCTTGTAACTCTTCTACATAAATGGGAACAAAATATTAATAATTTATGATTAGTCTATACCAGACACTTCAAAAATTAATAGTTTGGGTTTTTACTTGTTCTGATTTTTAAGCCAACTATTTTAGAAAAACAAGAAAAAATATACTCTTCTTAAAAATATACATAAAAAAATACACTTGCTAGTACAAGCTGGTAAAAATTGAGTTATTCTACACTGGCATGTTCAGCTCAAAAAAACATTATGGGATGAAACTAAAGAGCAAATATAATAAACTCTGTTCCTAAAGTGAACACTTGAGATTGGTGATGTTCAAACAACTTCACGCACAGCAGTTGTGCTGTGCAAGAAGATACATAACTTTCCCCATCTGAAGTTCTGCACTGTTTCTGCACATTAAAATACCACATTCCCCCACCACTTAATTTCAGGATACTTTTTGTATAGGAAATGAGGCATCTGGTATCTTAAACATGCCTTTAAAAAGTAAGTGATTTTTCTGTACTGAAAAGAAAATAACACCCTGGAACAGCACCTTACAACTTAATTTCATTTCAAAGAGTACTTCTGGTAATAAACCATTTTACCAAGGACAAGGAATCAAAAATTTTAACAATTAATTATCCACAACAACTTGTCTGAACAAGTTTTTCAGATATATCATCCAACAGGTAAGAAGCAATTACGTTAAAAAAAAGAATTTAACAGTTTCATTCTAAGTGGCAAATGTTAACAAATTATGAATTTCACTATTGCTAAACCAGCTTTTTGTGCTGATAAAATCACAAGCACACTGTGTGACTCTCCACCAAAGCAAATAAGCATAGTTATCTCACATAAGTATATTCTGTCTATCCTGGAACTTTTCTGGCTTGTATATTTGCCGATCACTTCTTCTCCTTAAAGTATATTAGGCAAGACAGAAACCATAATGTTAGCATGAATACAGTTTAGTGACTTAGTGCACAGTGATTTAAAGAAAGAAAAAAAATAAAATACAAAGTTTACTGAGCAAAGGTATGTTACATAACACATATTATGACCATGCACGGGATACAACATATTTTATTGAAAGGTGAGAAACTTTAATGTTAAAATACCTCTGGTTAAGCCCTAGCCAACACATTTTTCAACATATAATTCTATGCTTTTGACCACCAGACTAGGAATACTTTCTCTGACTTATTTTAGCCATGCTGGCTGCCAGCAGGTTGCAGGACAGGCACATCTAGCCATGTACCACTCTGATCACTTAAGTTTGGGCCACAGCTTTTAGGAAGAGCTAAAGCTCATGCTGGCCCACATTCATTTCTTCTCTAGGAGGAAAAAAGAAACACATGCCTTGGTCTCAACTCATCTGACAGCTAGAACATGATCACGACATAGGTCAAGCATGTGCAAGTCTGGAAATAAGTCCTAAACCTTCACTACTACACTGCTGCTTTAACACACCGTATTAAATGCTTACTCTTTCTACATACAACCTCTCCAAGCCTGTGTTAACACAGACCAGACTACAGCCTTTTCCATATTTAAAAAAATAATACTTTGCTATAAAACAAAACTGATACTCTCTAGTCTGAAAGCAGATGAGAGGCACCTCACCCTCATAAGTGGTACAAATATAACTTTCATCCAGGCTGCAGCACAGCATGCTTGAATTTAAAAGGCTGTTTAAAAGGTTGATTTGTATCTTGGAATAAAGCTCCCAAGAGATAAATGAGCATGTACATGCTCCAGAACAGACTGGCAGGAAAACCTTCCCATGGTCTACCTAGAAACCAGATGAGAACTTGTTTAGCTGTAAGCCCAAACACAAGGCATGGATCTTTCTAAACAGCATCTTTTTGTAATTCCTTCTAAGTGTTTCAATCTGATCCACGTGAGTATTCTGGACATTACTTCAAGCTTTACAGGACTGCTTAAAAATGCAGAGTCAGGATGAAAATCTATAATGGAAGAGACAGGGCATGGAAGGCAGTTCCATCATTTAATGAAACCTAGCATGACTGACAGACAACCTGTACCTTGAAGGTGACAGGGAACATCATATTCAATCTCATCATGTCTCGATGGGCTAAGGAACAGGGTCCCGTCCACCAGTGGAAACTGTTCAAACACTGGCAGCGCCCTGTGGCACAGAGCACAGTTTACAACATTCCTGTGGCTGGCACTGAGAGCAGCAAGGATGAACTTCCGAAGGTCCTCCCCTTGGCCCACCTGGGCATCGTCTTCCATCCGCACATGGAAGGTATTCAATTTATGCCTGGGGATGTGAGTGAGCAGCTCAGACAGATCGAGCCTTCTCAGAAACTGCACAGGGGTATCGAAGTGTCCTGATCTATGTGCTTGCAAGCCAGCTGCCCCGTAATCAAAATGTGCATTCCTGAACATGCCCCCACCAGCCATGTTCTTCTTGTGGGGCTCCAGGTGAATGGCATTCTTCAAAAACTCTCCCAAGTATCGTGAGGAACGAGGGCCACTGAAATGTGTGGGGGCGAGGATAGAGTATCCAGTGGGTGGGGACTGGCCCGGAGAGACACAAGGGGAGCGAACGGCGTAGCTGCCACCCATGACACCCTTCTCCTGGGAGTTCTGCCTGTCCATGGAGTGCCTTCGCTGCAGGTCATTACTCAAACCCTTCTGCGGCTTGTTGGCCGGCCTGCCTTTTTTGGCCTCCTCTGCTGACTCTGTCACCGACCTTCCCGTACTCTTCTCCAACACTGATTTCTTCTTCTTGTCATCCTGCATTCGCTTCACCTGGTACCAGTCTGTGTCCTTCTTTAAATGACCCTGCCCACACCGACAGGAGCAAAACCGAAAAGCCAGGTCGTATCCCTTCTTGGTCCACATGTTTTGGCGACACTGCTTTTCATTCCAGCTCCTGGCTCTGCCTATGCAATTGAACTGGACGAGGATGCTGCTTTCCCACTCGTAGAAGCACTGAAGGTGCATCCAAGTGCTGTAGGGACAATGCTCGTTGTTGCATATAACCTTCTGGTAGTCATCCTTCTCCAGGTCCACCGGCCTTCCAAAGCTACAGATCAGTGGAGTAGCACAAGGGGCTTCTGTGGAAGGTAAAACAGATACATGAATAACTTAATGGCCCATTTATCGCAGTGCTTTCTTTAAACATTGTGACAAACACACCCAGGCTCTTGCTAACAACCTGTATTACTAACCAGCCACAAGCACTAGCTCAGGGTCAGTGTAAAAAACAGTGTTTGACAAGAGATAAGCATGTGAAAGGAGATAAGGAAATGCACAAATAAAGAAACAAAATGACACTACAGTCTGTTTAATATTCTTAACCAAAGCACCTCAGAAGCATTCTCCTCCTCAAGCATTTGTGTATACCTTTGCAAGGCCTTAAGAAGCAAGGAGAAAGCTTGGTGAATGTCTCTGGAGGGCTGCTTTGAAGCCTGAGAGGCAACATGGGGAGAACACAGAGAGATGTTTGTTTGAAAAACAACTAAGCAATACAGCCCAGCTTCACAATCATGGGGAGAGGCAGGAATTGATCTTCTCTTTAGGACTGAGCAATAGGCAACAGCTACGGAGAGAGAGAGGAAGCAGAGGACTTTGAAAAGCAAGACAAACAGCTTAGGTTCCTAGGACAGAAAGGAGGGCCTTCATTGCATTGCTGAGGCAAATACAGACTCTATCACCACCACTGACCTTATGTCTGGATAGCTAAATTTCACAACCAAACAGCTCTGCAGCACAGACAGGTAAAAAAATTCAAACACAACATGGTATTTTACCAGCAAAGTAGCAGCTTTGCTATATCCTTGAGCAAAGCAGGGTTTACTTCAATTATCTCCCAGCAACAATATCAGCTTCTACACAAAGAAATGCTCTACAACAGAATGTTCTGCATTTATGAACCAATGACATTTTCCAGTTCCTCACCAAAGTACCACAGACTACGTATGACTCCCATTGCTGTCTGCTCTGTTGCAGCTGGGAGAACCGAAAGGGAGTGGTAATTTTCTACTGGAGTTTCTGTAAGAACTTTTCAGATGCTCACTCAAATATTACAGCTATTTCTTCTCTGTAGTTCTGTCTTCCTAATTTTTCCACTTCATCAGAAAGTACTGCTCCAACAGGGCTGTCAGGCTGCCTTTTAACCTCTTCTTCAAATATTAATCTGCTTTCAAATATTAGCAGGCTTCTTCAGGGTCTTCCATGGTTAAGTGCTGCCTCACCCCATGTAAAACATCGCAATCAGCTTCCTGAAGTTCCCCAGTCTCAGCCAGAGCCCCAGGACTTACAGCAGAGGTGCACAGAGTCTTGAGGAAAGAGACTGCCATGATTCAAGTTTTTTTCCCTTAGGACTTTAAATGTCTATCTGATGAGCAGGTAAAAAAAACACCACTTGGCTGCATTGTTTTTAATCCCATTCTTATCACTGCCTGCGCAAATAACACAACATAATTTGTAGTAGAATGAGAGCTTTTATTCTTCTACATGTACTTTGACTCTCAGCAAGAGACACATTATCCATCCTCACCTGTCCTACACCAGCAATACACAAATCAGATGCTCTACAACAGATCTTTGCCATGTTTTTGTCCATTCCCAGCAGGTTTTTGGAAACAGCTACAATCAAACAAAATCTTCAAGGCTACCTTCAGTAAATTCAAGATTAGTGTAGCTCTTAAAACATACTTACACAGAAGAAAAAGGTACAAATAGCACGAAAAAACCTTCCTGAGCCATTCCCTGGAAGATGCCATATCCCTCCACTTCTCTGTCACTGTTCCTAACGCCAGAAGTGGCACCCTTGCAAGAAGAATTCTTCTGCAATACCTTTCCTTCAGGGAGTGGCCTATGAATTGCAAGCAAAACACATTCCCAAAAGCTTTCCTTTAAAGAAGAAAAAGCCTATTTCCTTTCAAAATACAGACTTTTCAGTCATTAAAAACAAATTACCAAACTGGAGAGAACAGAGATAAGAGAGGTTTTCCCTAGAGACTCTCTGGAAGCTCCTTCTATACATGTGACAAATACATTGTTCTCGGTTGTCTCACGTCTCTGAAAAGCCCATTAAGAACATACAAGTTTTGATACACCTTTGAGAAGCAACCACTGACTAATTTTTCTCCACTCTTTTACTGTGTATTATTTAGTATAATGTTGCTGGCCAATAGCAGAAGTGAGCGATAACTTACCTGCTCTGAAACAAAATCTGTCAGTTCACCAGGTCAGAGAATTTTCCCACCCACTCTCCCAGACTTTGATTCAAGTCACACTACCACAGCAAGCATCTCTGCAAAGTTTTTCTTTGCTGTCAGTCTTTCATCATATTTAAAGTCTGAAAGTATAGTTCACAATTATAGCATCCTTATGCAATTTACCTCAGAGAAGCCACTTAAACTGAGCCCATGAAAGGCAAATCCTCAATATGTGAGGCAAGGTACTGGAGGCACCAATATGAACAATTCTCACTTATGCATTTCCTGTATTCATCTATTTTGGTACATATTCCTTTCCACCGTTGCAAGAAGGCAGCAAAAAAAAAGAACATGCCAAAAATCCACTTATGCTCTCACTGTGTTTCAGAGAGTAAATGTTCTAACAGTTGCAGGTATAATTATAGCTGACAGCCAAGAAAGTACTACACAGACAAGTCTAGAATTGAATAAAGACACTACACTTGTTCATCCATACTGGCACAGTTAACTGACTAAAAAAGGAAAGTGTTTCCTTGATTAGCCTTTGAACAAGTTTTTGAGTTTGTATGCAAAAACATATTATCTCCAGCCCCCTGAGACATTTACAGACTCTTCACTATGGGGACAAAAATGAAATTAATAAAAAAAGTGACTGAAATATGAAAACAATCACCACAGCCCATGTATTCCACAGAATATGTCTGCAATGACTTAATTATGATCATGTACTGGGTGTCTAGAGACTAAATAAAGGTGACTTTCAACAGACTTTTTTTTCTCCTTTTCCTAGTTGGTCAATGGAAGTACTGTGGAATGATATTTTCTCCAATTTCTCCTTAAGAACTTCCAGATGCTAGATTACCTGAGGGACGTCCCACACAGCATAACTATGAGCAAGAAAAGCCAAAGATGCAAGTTCAGGACAGTGATGTCTTCTTCAACATTTAAGTTAACTAGATGATTACAAAGTTTTCACACATTCCCTCATCTGATCTGCTATCCACACAGTGTGAATTGGCTGGTCACAATCACCACAGCAAAAGAAGGTCTAGAGCAGCTGGAAGACAGCAACAGAATTAACAAAAGCCTTTCCTCATGCAAAAGACTCCAATGACCTTTTAAGTGGCGGCACTGAGATTGCTTTGGAAAACATCACTGCTAAGAGGAGAAGCTGGTCTCTACTCACCTCTTCTGGGGACTCATCTGACATTTCACTACCATCACTGTAGCTGCATTTTCTGTACCTCCAGAAAAGTGACAGGTCTCTCTGCTACGCTGCCGTGCTCCACAGCACGGGTTATGCCATGCTAGTCAAAGCACCTGCTTTCACTGATAGAGATTTGCTATTATCAAGTCTGCTGGTTTGGAGAAGGCCTTGATTAAACTGCTGCAGTAATTCCACAAGAAAAACTAGAGAAGCCCAGCATGGCTAATTTAAGTTGTCTCAGTAGAAACCTCTACTGCTTCTGTAGCTTTCATGTATTTAAGAAAGCAGAAAACTCCACTACCTGAAAAGCATACAAAAACCTCAAAGCAACATTTGGTTTTGCCTAACATTTCAAATTCCAGCAGGTGTATCTGTACTAAACAGACTGTGCAGGACCGAACATCCCTTGCAGACTTCTTTGTACCCATGTCTCCTGCCAAACATAACCATGCCACATGTTCCTGCATAAAGAATAAATGAGAAACAGAAAACAGGAATTTTTGTGCAATTTTCCCAGTTCATGGCAACAAATATGCCTTAGGAACAAAAGCGACAGCATTCAGATCAGTATGGGAGCCACATTTTAGGTAATGGGAAGAGTTCTTCCCATCAATTCACACTCTTGAAAGTGGTCTGGGTTATTTAATCACCATTTTATAAATGAGACAGAGCACTGTTTTCAGTATTACAAAACTTTAAAGTTTCTTGTTATCAAGCCCTTGTACTTCCCATAATTAGAAATAAATTTTGAGATATTCTTCAAGAAGTCAGAATTGTTGTCCTACTGTTTTATGATGACAGTGTTAACAATTACTGTCAAGAGAAATTATGATGGGAAGTAAATAGAAATTACATGACCAAACTGCCCATCCACACCTGTAGCCCCAAGCTGGTTTGTCACCTAAATACAATTTGTTTCCAAGTAGCTAACAGTTCAACAGGTTTCTGGTTTCCAAAGCTATGAAACTGAACTTCAGGGAAAATAAAAGATTACATGGTATCAGAGCAACATCCATTCTCCCAGCAGCTCCTTTCAAAAGCATGCCGAAATAATGATAAAAGAATTTCTATTTAACTCTTAGTTTCAAGATGGGTTTCACAGCCTAAGAGAAGAAAACAAGACAGTGTGCAGTTTTGTGTAGCAGAACAGCTTCAACGTAGGCTGTCAAGTTGCAATACAAGCACATGCTGCTTCTTTCAAGACGTTATGTTTCCACATAAAAAAATAAATGTTTTCTCATATTCCTCTCTAGTGATTTGGAACAGTGATTCTGAAAATAGTTGGAAGGAGACGTATATAAATGTCTTCTAAAACAGAAATAACATACAATATTCCAAACACACGTACATTTGTGCAAAGATAGCTCACTGTTTAAACAAGGTTGTGTTTTATGTTTGACAGAGCCACCATAAAATTAACTTTTCTTTCAAAAATAAGAATATGACAGAAGACTGCAAGGAAGCTGAATTGGGTTGTTTGGCCTTTTCTCAGTTTTTCTGTTCAGATTTATAAACATCCATAAAAGCCAGGAATAGGAATAGAAACAGAACATCTGAGAAATACCTCTTCCAACCAAAAAAAAAAAAAAAAATCCTCCCACATGAACTGGTTCTACCTTTTAATAAAAAAGAAAGGCAGTATATGAAGACCATCCTTCCCATTTTATGACCCAAATGAAAACAGCAGAACAACAGCTGCCTGAGGAACTTCCCTCTGGTGAAGTATATTAATGAGAATGTTGTTTACTTCTGTTTACACACCCATCATAAAACCAAAGATGCACCCAGCAAGCCAAATGCAATGATTCCATGGCTTCAGTTTCGTGACTGCTCTCATTTGTTCTAAGTCCTCAATGCAGATGCCTAAAGCAAAATTCACTCTTCCCCTGCTACGCTCCCACATTATCCATTGTGTTAAGCATCAGAGTTTTTCAGTCAGCAGACAGAAACAGATAATTATTTCCCATACTCGTCAGCATAGGTTTCAGCTCACTGCACAGATTTGCCATCTCTGGTAAAACTCAAGGGAGGTGTTAAACATGTGAGGCTGGGGGCAGAGGAGAGGCAAGTGCGGTGGCGGCTGGAAGAGACAGCCCTACTGTCATCTTAAAACAACTGACAGGCAGCAGTAGGTTGTTATGGATCTGCAAGAAGAAATTATCCCAAAAAAAAGGATAAGGTCTTGGCACCAGATTGGTTCCAAGACACTTACTATGGCTTGCTCTTGGTCTACTGTTACTCTAGCATATCTTCATCTATGCCAAGGGCACACTAGTTCCCGGCACATTACCTAGGCCAGAGGGGTTCCTGTGCGACACAAACCTTGGAAATCAAGCACTTTAACCTCTACCCTGCTTTCCCATGAATACTGCTCTCTTCAGAACCTTACACAACTAGGAATTGTTCACTCTGCCAGCCTGAACCAGAGCTGAGTCATTCCTGGGGAAGGCTACTCTCTACCAACCATCTGCATGAATCTTCTGAATTTCCTCTGCCATCAGCATAGCTTTATTTTAATTGAAGTCATACAGTATTACTGCACTAATACAGTAATGCAGCTGTAGAAAATAAACCACCACCACCACAACAACAAAACAAGACAGAAAGAGAAAACTTGAATTAAGTGCCCGATGTATTTGCTTTGTTGAACCTTGTAATACGTTCTAATATTCCAATATACTACTGAGACATGACAAAATGATACTGTCACAACTGGTTAAACAGCACAAATAACATGGCAATACAGAAATGATCGGCCACCTTCCTGAGAGCCTAAGTGCAGCAGAAGAATATAATGAGAAAAAATGTTTCACAAGTTGATCCAAAAGGCAGGCTTGGATCTTCACTGCAGCAACAAGAACAAATAACTGACAAACAGTAAGAGAAGTCTTTCAAAACAGCTCAGCTCAGGGCTTATACTGTTAACACTCACTGATGATGACTGATATCTTTTCAAAACTCCTTAAGCAATCTTTGCTGAATGATCAAGATGAAAACTTCAGGGAGGATTCTCAAGGAGGGAAGGGAAAAAGCAACAAGGCAGCGGTACCTGGTAGGCCACCCTTAACACAGGCTTTCCTCTGTGCCATAAGACTCTCTCACGCTCTTGGAAAGAGAAGCCAAGGCCAGCAGTCCATTCTCAGTGAGCAACAGACAGAGCCACTGCCATTGCAATGAGGAGTTGTCTGAGTCAGTCTGGCTGATAGTTTTACATCTGCTATGCACTCACATATTGACATTGTCAATAGGTGCCGACCCAGAGCTCAATCCTGCCCCCAAGGACTGCAAACTGCAGGCAATACCTACTCTCAGAGGGATTTAAGGAGAACAAAACCATAAGCAGCCCAGTTCCCACTTATGCTTTACCCCCATGTGCAAGTTGTCACTAATTCTGTTAAGTGAGTAGTAACATGAAGTGACCACCTTCCCCCAGAAAAGATTTCAGGTAATTTGGAGCCCCTAAACCCTGTTTCACCTGAGAATTCAGGACTCCCAGAGGGTTCAGTAGCTGCTAGAAGCATCTCCATGCACTTCACTTATGCTAACTTCACTCTTGACCTCCAAGTCAATCTCTTCACAACAAAAAAATAAATGTAAAGAGTAACACCTAGAAACTTCACAGCAGCAGGAAGACACCATGGAAATCATGAAGGTTTAACTCATACTTGCCACATTAACACCTTCTAACTAACAGCACAGTCTGAGCTAATGCCTGTTTATGAAATCAGCAACTAGCATGTGATACAGTTATCTGCAGCTCTCATTCAACCACCCACTCCCAGCTCAACCATCACATCACCAAAGGAAGGCAGAAAATCAAGACTGAAACTCCACAAACTAAGGAAGATAGGCACTTACATGTGCAGAAAAATTTTGTGGCTTGTTTACACATCCATCTGTGCTCCAAGCTGAACCTACTGCCTACGCTGCCGAAACCCAACATGAGAATTCACACGGTCTTGTAGACATCACCATAATCTGTACAATTATAATCTAGCCATCTTAGCCAGTTTCTTTCCATTTAATATGTGTTGTCCAAATACAGAAAACAACTCAATCACCATCTCTGGCTTTTGCTTGGGATGTATAGACCCTCTTTGTATAGGAGAAATCTTGCCCTGGCTTGTGCTGTAATACCTGAATCCAGCTGGAAATATCCCCAGAGAACAGGCCTAAGACTCTACCTTTATCAGTACCAGAACAACTATGCACCCCTGATAGCCCATGTGAACTCTGAATTGATTTAATCAGATCAGAAGACCATTGGTTCTCTATGCCATAAGCAATCATGCACCAGCTAGGAAGACTCCCAGCATCATGCAGAATTTTCTGATGACTTCTATCACAGTGAACACAGAGATTAATGACCATCTCAAGACTGGTAGGCCTTAACCTGTTTTGAACATTGGCTGTTGCTTAGCCTGCACATGAACTGCACCCACAGAAAAGCACTTCCACCATTAAAACCTCTCACTTTACCCTTCCAAGAGCTTTTAATAACTTGAACTGCTACAGAAAACTAACCTTGGTGCTTCAAGAAAGAGCCATTCTAATAACAACTAAAGCAGACTCTATTGCACCTGCCCTAACAAGTTTTCAGTGGCAAACTCCAACTCATGCTGGAAATGGAGATAACTGTGGCATGCCAAGCACAGATGTAAACACTGCAGGCTGGACTCGCTCAGACTGAGAGCCAGCTAGCCACCAGACCCAGTCCAAAAGCACAAGAAGGCAAGAGAGAAAGAAAAGCAGGTTGAATCAAGTGGTATCAGCACCTCTTACAGTTTCAAATCTAGGGATATTTGTGTCATTGGTCTACCCTTCCCAAGTTACAGTGCGACAGACTGTATTTTATTTTCCATGCTAAAGGCTAAAGAAGCTGGTAGAAACTCAGTGGGAAACAGGAGATGCAGCACCCAGCATCTCTGCAAGTCAGCAGCTCCTGAGTGGGGAGCTGTTGGCTCCCACAGATGCCTCCCTCACGATGCCAGTGCTGGCTCCCAGCCTGTCGTGTACCATCTCTGGCATCTGTGTGGCACACAGAGACCTCAGCTGTGCACTGCTCCCATCGTGGGTACCGGTGGCACAGAAGGGGAGACGGGCAGTGCCAGGCATACTCAACAGCCAGGTTCCAACAGAAGCTTCCTCCTCTCCCAGCAGGCATCCAAGACAGGAACAACAGCAACATCCCCCTCAAGCCCAGGAAGGAGGACTGATAGACTCTGAGAGACAAAGACATAAAGTTTGAAGTGAACACTCTCAAGATAAATGTCACTAAAGTCTACCAGGAAATGCCAGCTCGAAATCCCACAAGCTTTCAGAATGGAATTACCCACTCCACTGGCTACATTACTGCTTCAAGAGGCATCTTTGAAATTACTTGAATTTCTATCAAAACAGTTTAAAGAAAGCCCATGCCCTACTAATCCTGTTATAATTTAAACACCTTGAAGATCAGCTGTAGTATTTTACTCTGAGCTGAATGCAAGGTTTTGCTCTGGTTTCCTTCCTCACACATGCTGCAGAAAGAAAAGCAGAGAAGGATGGATGTCTTTAATACAGTACTTTAATATCAAAGGATGTCTCAATATGCAAGGCTGTAAGTAAGGCTGAAGAAAACTTACAAATGTCTCCAATGACTAGAAATCATTTTTTCCCTACTTGTTAGATCACTGGAAGTAAGCTATTGGATGAGTACAGATATAACAAAGCAATCAGTTCAAAAACAGTATTTCTTTGTATGAAACAGAACAAACATCAAGCCTAAACCTTACTTATGAAAGCACTACACTTGAGCAACAACTAATCACATGAACACAGAATGCTGTCAGGGCACTGATAACCCTTTTGACAGCAAATAACTTAAAAAACCCAAACTTAAATGGGTGTGTACTTGCTTGCATGAAAGGATAATATTTATTTTACTCAGCAACATAATGAACATGATTCCATTTGCAAAGATTTGCAGAACATGAACTGCATTTGCTACCAAAGCATGTAATTGCATAGTTTTAAAAATCCTAAAACTAACATGAAAGTCCTTTTGAACCTGATTTGCATTGACAGAGACAGGGAAATTTGCATTCAACTGATTTCTGCAGTTAGAAGAACACAAGGGTATTATGAAGCAAAATGATTTCCCCTTAGTAAATTAATAGGTATTAAATTTTGTAGTCACTGTAACAGAATAGAAACTTAATTTTCCAGGTGGTCTCACTGATACCAATGGGACACCCTCAGGCTAAATAATCAGAAGGTGCCAATACAGAACACCACTAGAGTGCCAAACTGGAACTGTATGTCATATGCAGCAGGGAACATTTGACAGCAAATACTAATCCAGGCTTAAATACTAAAAGTCATTCTCTGAAACACATTTTTAAATGAAACATTGCATTGATGAATTTTCTGTCCCTCTTTAACTATCCCACGTCCAGGATACAATTGTTGTTTTCAGTAAATCATAACTGCTGGCCAGTCATAACACTCAACACATTAGTCACTGTTGTGCTAACCGATTTCCCTCTCCATACACTTCTCCCACATCAGCATTTTTATTTGAAAGTAAGTCAGTCTTACAAATTTGTGAAACCCAGGTGAAGTGTTCAAAAGCACACAAATCTGACTGGCAGCAGCTCCACTTGCCAACCCACCAACTCGCCAGCTCTGCCACTTATGCAGTTTAAGGGCTCACCTATGGCAGGGGGGGAAACAAATACAATATTAAAAGAGGTGGCCAATACAGGCTATCAAAGACAGTGATTTAGAGACAGTTAGGCTGTGGGGTTTTTTTAGTTTAATTTGGCTGGCTTTAACAAATTCCATGTTAAAGAGGAAAAGCACAGCTAAGGAGACTCAGCTTTTTCTTTTCTTTCGTCTTCTCACAGCACCGGTGCTGGAGAGAACAGAGCGACAATGACAAGGGGATGAAGCAGCCAGCTGTTAAGATAGAGATCACCAAGCCTAATAAGAAGACTTGGCTCTACTGGACAATGAGATGAAGAATCTCATTGAAGTGAATTGATAGAATAAGGAATTTTAGAGTCAGAAACAACTGTATGTTGAGACTAGAGCAAGACGTTTAGAGGCTAAAGGGACAAAACAGCTGCAGCAGCAAGCCTGAAACTGTCCAGCCTCAGCAAAGCAGGTACAGAATAGGAATTTGCTCCTCAGAGCCTCAGATCTAAAAGTAAACCCCGTGGATTTTCCTCTTCTGATGATCAGGGCAAAGTATCCACAAAATTTTACACTCGTTTATGTATGTAGATGAAGGTAATCAACTACTGCCACCACAAATACTGCCATCAATGGGGTAAGTGCAAAATCCCATGCAGCTGCTGGTATAGTTTAACTTTATGACATCTCAGATTGTATGAAAAGTAACCCAGAAAACTAGCCAGAAAATTAAATTTTTTTTCGATATATCATTCAATCACTCTGAAGACAGGTAACCTAAGAAATGAGGCTTTCTGTGACATCACAGCTTCCCTGTGCACTGTGATACTGTTAAATTAGTCCACCCACCCACACCCCATACTGCCCTCTCCATGACCTGTGCATCACTCAGTGCAGAAAATGGATGCACTTTGGTCAAGAAAGAGTAATCTAACATATGGTCTGATGAAAGAGATAGGAATGGAAGATATAGCTAGACAATGTGAATCCCCCTAGCAGGCATCATCCCAATACCTGCTGAGAAATTAAGAGCGCAAGGTGAGAAAAGCCATCACATCTGGTCAGTGGTTATGCTTTCTGCCTTCCCAATTCCCCCGTGGGAGTCTAGGACCCTTCAAGCACAGTTTGAGCTCTGAACATGCAAAAATTGAACCACCATCAAAAAAACCAAAAACAAATGCCCTCTTGGGGCAAGAGAAAAGTCTGCTGACATTTCTCAGTCATCATGCCAAAAACTGATAGTCCAAAGGGAAAACTGTGCAGGGATTGAGGCAAAATTTATCAAAATGTAAAAGTGAACAAGAACTTTCTATCACAAAGGGATGCTGTAATGGCAGTTCCCTGTCACACAGCACAGTTAGTCAGGGCTGCACAGAGAAGCCCAGAGGAAATTAAAAATTCTACTTCATTATGCCACATGGATGAGGGGCAGAAACAATACATGGACCACATAATGAACTGTGAAGACTTTAAAAAAAACCCCATATTTGAATCACTATCTCTTCGTGAGGGAAGCAGGGTTCTGATGTGACTGTGTAACTACAGATCATCACAGTGACATCATGATGCAAAGCCAAGGTCTACACAGACTTTTCAACTGTTAAATCTGCTGCTTTCATCTCTGCATACTTCTGTCTTGTCACATTAACGAAAGAAAGCAGGTTATGCCATTATGATCATCACCACTTTTCCAGGGTACAGGTAGAGTAGGAGAGCAGTGATACCAGACACACAGAGATTATGCTAGAGCAGCATATGGTGACAATGCAGAAGAGAAGAACAAGCCTGGGGTCTCACAGGACCAGTGAGCCCGGGCAGCACAAGTCACAGCATGCAGCTGGCAGGGTCCAAAAGCAGCACAGCTCAGAGCTTCCCTGCACCCAGTATACTTAATCCACAACCCACAAACAGTCGAGACCTGACTGTGCACAGCAGAACTCTATTAACCCCACCACCCTCTGCAGCAGGCCACATCCTCCATAAACCGCTCAGTGAGCAAGCAACCCTCAAGTGCCTAGCCCCTTAAAAATGTCTGGAGTCTAGTAATGGGCTAGTTGCCTCCAGGGCCGTGGCTACACTACAGAGCTTCATTTCAGATTCACTGGGTTTGAAGACTTGGGGCAATCCGTTATCATTGTCTAATCTTTTCCCTGCACAAGAGCCAGATTCCCAATTCTGCAGCACAACCTGAACCAAAACTGTTGAAAGCTTTGCACTTACCAGTGAGAATACAATTTACAAAACTTACAGCTCAGGATTATATGATGGGCAGTAACCAGTGTAAAATAAAGCTAGCAACCAGATCTACCCCTCCAGCCTTTATGATTATCTGAAAAGAAAAGCATGACGAGATGCAATGATCCTGTCAAGGCAAAGATCAGGTGTGCTGACCAAGCACTGCACAGCAAATGCTGAAGCCAAGGTTGTACCTCTGTTGCGAATGGGTAAAAAAAGGGGAAGTGAGGGATTTGGTTAAAGAGTCAAGGGATGTTTCTGACTACTGAATTCATAGGCAAGCAGGGAGAGAGATAGAATAAAGGAGCATCTCAGGTTAGATCTCAGAAAGGCAGCCTCAACTTCTGAGGAAGCTGGCCAGCACAGGGGAAGGATATGTCAAGCACATGGGACACACAGTCTTACAGCTGAAGAAGACTGACAACCTGCCTAGCTAGTGAGCTGTACCACTACATTCATGGGCATCACCTCCTGTGGCATCTGCAGATGGAACATCACCTCATCATCCACAGGAAATATAGCCACGCCAGAAACGCACCACTGCTGCCACTTGTGCTTGAGCGAAAGAAAATTTTAAAACGTCCTTTCTCCCCATCCAAAGAAAAGCAATGTGTAAGACACCACTTGCAATGTGGATCTTGGACATATCACATTCTGAAACTGAAGTAATGATAAAAATACTCTAGCAATATTCTAACTCCTGTTAACCTATTTCTTTTTTTCCCCCTTGTTCACTCACTTTAGGTAAATAGTAAAGAAAAAATCCGAAACAAACCCAAAAAGGAAATTCTCATCATTCTCTGTGATTCTCTAGAATAATACTCTTACAAAAGCAGTCTGGCAAAAATCTTGTGAGCTTAAGTGATTCGTAATTAATTGATAATATTTCCAAGGAAAACTTTCCATTAAATAATACATGGGAATAAGACATCTTGAAAATAACTGCCTTTCTAACAGCAGTAGGCAAAACTGCCATCACAAAGCACAATACCAGTTGTAGCTACCCTCCCACTTTTCAAAAAGCATGGAGAATAAAAGGCTGAAATACAACTTGGGAGAGGAAAAACGTGAAGAGTAGGGACTCTGCATCGCAGTTTGTAAACCTAGCAGCAGACCTAAGAGGTGGGGTTTTCTGGCTTAGCAAAACTGTAATAAAATCTTTGCCTGCCTTTAGCTTTAGCCTGACACATCCTTTTGCAGCAAAACAAACGTGAATAGCAATTCAAGTTTCTGCAAGACACCACCTTACACCAAAACCTCTCCGAATCAAAATCCAACGCACTGACCAAAGGCAGCATAAAATGGTTGATGCGAAGTGAGTACGTTAGCCTCACAAACCCAAATGCTACTGAACGGCAAACAAAACTGACCGAAAAGCAGGACTCCATTTTTAATCGTGACGGAAAAAAGTGGGGATTTTTCAACTGAGCTCCAACTCAGCCGCGGCGCGGCCGCTGCCGGCAAGCGCTGCGCCTCCGGCCCGCCGGGGATGCGCTCTGCGCCCGGACCGCGCTCCGGGCCGCCCGCAGCC
>VZTZ01040976.1:1426574-1563351 GCA_013400955.1 Drymodes brunneopygia | reverse complement strand
GGGAGCCGCGCCTCCCGGGAGGGGCAGGTCACGCTCTGCCGCCGGGAATCGGAGCGGGAGTCGGAGCTGTAGCCGGTGCCTCCGCGGCCGGGCGGGGGTCTCTGTGCGCGCTGCTCGCTGCAGCCCCGGCCTTGCCCGTGCGCTGAGAACCGCGCTCCCGCCGCGCGTCCCGGGTGCTGGGAATGTCCAAACAGCGGGGAACAGTTGGAAAATGTCACCTGCACATGCAGGAATAAAACGGGGGTGGAAGGAAACCAAAACAATGCGGTCTCGTGNGGTTAAGGAGCACAAAGCCTTACAGCAGCGCAGCCCTGACTTTGGAGTTCTTAGCTCTTGTAGATCCTGGTAGAGGTAGCTCCGTGGGTGACGGACAGTGGGGGCGAACCTTTAGGGAGTGAGGTCTAGGAAGACTCAAACTGCTGCGCTCGCCTGGAGCAGAGATGGAAGCACTGTGCCTCGACAGAAGCGTTGTCGAGGGGCAGCAGCCCCATCTTCTCCGGGAGGCACGGTGGAAAATTGGTACCTAATAATCACGGGATTCCTGCACCCAGGGACACGAGATGCTGCCCGTTAGCTGCTAAACAGCAGCACTCGTGGCATGCCTGTTCCTGGCTGACCAAGAGCAGCTCACTGCTCATAGGTATCACCTGCCCGTGTGCTCACATTGGTACCTACCAGCTTATCCAATTTGTGAATAAAAAATTGCAGCCTATCATAAGAACATTACACCAACTCCCAGGATGAGCTGTTATTCTGAGCTTGGCAAGCTTTTCCTTGCACATAAATTAACTTTTTTTCCCTTCTCATCCAGATCCTGGAGATCAGGTTTTCATGACTTCCTTATGGAAGAAGTACACAGGCATGTAAGAAATGGAGCAGTTATGGTTACTGATCTGTGGCTGGGAGAACAAGACCACACCTGAGCTGTTTGGGCTCTAGAGATCAAGTCAAAGTGGATGGGTCAAAATGAGTGAGGTCTCTCTGATAGGGAAGTGCCACATTTTGTAATTCACAATTTTGTCTGAATTAACTGGGCAAACTGGTTGACTGGAACAGTTCCCAAATCTTTTCCTTTTAGAAATTATATATATTCTGGATCATCTTTTACCTGTAGCCAGGGCTTTAGTTTCCCAAGAAAATTTGCTGCTGTATTTTCAAATACTCTTGAAGCAGCCATCACCAGAAGTTTCAAGTCAAATTGCCTTGTTTCTTTGCCTGGAGATGTCAGGATTTCAGAGGTATTTTAAAACAGTTCCTTGTGCTGGTGGAAATATTCTGAAACTATGTCTTGCATTCCCATAGCTAAATGTCCTGCCTACCTTAGTTCACAGTTTTGAAGCTTCTAAATTGCATTTCTATCTAGAAACCAGAGGAACGGAGAAAGTGTGGCCAGTTTCTGAGGCCACAAGTCTGGGCAAATCGTGATTCCAGACACCTCAGTTGCAGAACTTCAATCTGTTTTGGCAAGAGAAAATTTTACCCCTAGTTCTGTAGGTTTACAAAGGTAAAAATAAAAGGATCCTTTCCACTATTTCACAGGCACATTAAGGTGCTTGCCTGCTGTAACAGGGGGTCAGACCTCCAGGGAAATCTTTTCAGGTCTTCAAGTTCCTATAAAACAGTGAAAACTCCATGGATGTGAAATAGGGGCCTGATTCACATGTCCAGAGTAGGTGTGGAGTGTCAGACTAAATGGTTCCGTTTGAGCCAAGACAGCAGCTCCTTACTGTGAATCAGAAGAGCTGGAGGAGTAACTTCTATGGCTGGATACAGGAGTGTAATATCTCAAACATCAGTTTTGCAAAATTCAGACTTCCTGGTTTGGAAAGTCAAATCTTGGTGCTGTCCAGTCAGCCTCTACACTTTTCCAAGGGTTGTGTCGTGTGTAGGGATGATCTTCTCAGAGTGAGATCACAGACATCAAGTGCAGAGATCAAGTAATTCATGGCAGTTTCAGTAGTCACAGAGAACTGCTGTAATGTTCTGGGGGTGAAGAAATTGATCCACAAGTTGGCAAGTACTGATGCCACCATGTATGCTGCCTGGTTTGCCTCGCCTGGTCTGGCAGGGGAACGAGATTGGTATGGTCCCCCTGGAACACATTCTGCTTAGACCCATGGCTGGTTGTGGGGTAATGAGGATCCCTACACATAATGGGTCTCCACCAGCCTCTCCACAGAGACCTTCCCCTTCCCTGTCCCATGGAAGTGAGGTGGCTTTGCACATCATCAGTCAGGACTTGTCCTGGGGATGCATCTTTCTCACAAGTGCAGCTAGTCTGCACCAACCTGTGCTGCAAGTTATCAGCAAATTATATCTCCACAATCCAATCCTTTGCAGAGGCCTTGTCTTACATAACTCTATGTATCTCTTTTTCTTTCTGTATACAGTACACAGAGTAGGGGTGACTAGTTCACTCTAAAATGAGTTATTTTAAAAATCAGGTAATATGTTGTATCATTCACGCAAGTTTTGGAAAAGTTAAACCAGAGTTCTGTTCACACTTAGATCTTTTCTGTTTATCATACTTCCTCAGAAGTTCTTTTATCACAATAGATATGATCTCCTTTAGTAAGTAAACAAGGAAAATGTTAGCAAAACACGTCACCTTTCACTGCATTTTAATCTTGTTTGTAATTTTTTATATTTTATTTCTTTCTCTATACAAAGACTTAGCAACAGTCCCAGAAAGATGACCTTAGCATACTTGATTTGCAGCCTTTCACAAATTGTTAAATCTCACTGAATTTTGATTTAGAACATAAAAGACACCTTTAGACTCAGCTGCAGTAGTGTAAACAGCATAACATTTATGTGCTTCAAAAGAGCTGCACATAGAAAGAATCAGGAGACTGAAAAAATGCATGAAGTCTGTTTTCTTCAGAGAAGATAAATTCCCCTAAGCAATATATTTTAGGTTTACAGGCACTGGTCAGTATTTTATTCTTGATATAACCTCCTTTGAGGTTAAAAAATGAGCTTGAAAACATCAAGAACAAATAAATTACTGCACCTAATCAGCATGATGGTACAGGAACAAACAAGACTTTCTCAATAGATACAGACTAGACACTAGAAATCAGGGTCAATCAACAAGAAGGGGGAGAAGATAAAATAGTGCCATTTTACTTAAATTCCTGACAGAGAGAGACATATTCCACTCCATGGCTGTCAAAAAGTGTGAAAGTGAGCTAATGGGAAGATGTTGTGAATCATTTTGGAATCGTCCTCTCAGAATTATTTGATACAAATAACTTGTATTCTAAATTTTCTATGTAGGTGCTTTTATGTAAGCATAAGTTTAAAAAAATAATTAGATTAAAATAGTGAAAACTCAGATCTCTGCAGTTCTTGACAGCAAATGTTCATTCATGTCCAGATTCAAGCTGATCAAATGGAACTACCCATAATGAAGGAATAAAAGTAAAATACCCTTTGTGGGAGATAAAATGGAGTACTTTGATTTATTGCTAGCTATTACCATCACCTCTCCAGATAACAGATTACTGCTCACCCAGCTGTTTAAGATGACTAAAAACTCACATCTGGGCTCCAGTTAGTTGTCGTTCACAAATACCCTCTCTGAAGAGAAATTAGTCCATCATCCTCTCACTCTGTGGCCCCCATTTGTGATTTCCACTGGTGCCACTTTCATCTTTCATCCCCTGTTAGTAAAGCCTCTCACTGAGTGCCTCTGTGCTGCAGCTCCCCTCTCCTCAATGGCTTTGGCCCAAACTCCAAAAGCAAGAGATGAAGTGTCTCTGGTTCTTCAACCCAGTCTCTGTAAGTAGTTTTGGTCCTAGAAGTCACTTACATTTTTCCTAAGTAGCGTTATGTGAAGCCTTCCAACTTTTAAGACAATAAAAGATGGGTTTCCTGAAGCATCTTTCTCTGTCCCTAGTGTGGAATAGTGTCAGACAGGCTTGTTGCAGCTGGCCAGTGAAGTTTGTCAGGGAAAATGTGAGCTTGTCACTCAGAAGTAATTTGTGACAACTGACCAAATGCAGACTCTTGTGAAGCCCCAGGTGTTTTTCAAGTCTTGGGAGCTTTGCTTCCAGAGCAGCACATTCATAGCTTTTGCAGCTACTGAGGGAAAATTGGTGGCATTTCTCACCTTCACTGCTGCTGTTCAGAAGTTGGTAGGTGATGAGCTTGAAGAAAAATATATCAATTTCACATAGTTATTGCTGAGATTACAGGCAGGGTACAGATTTCCATGGGAATATCATGTGTCTGTGAAAAACACCTGATTTTTGGGAAGCTGCAAAGCACAAAATTATTTATAACCTGGAAATCTTTCCAGTTCCTGATGAGTGTTTACTACAAAGAAGTTGTTAGTTAGCATTTCTTCCTGCCATTTCTTAAGGAAAAAAAAAAGGAAACACAGCATATAATGTGTCAGCTGTTACTCATTGAATAATGGATGCTATTTTCTGCAAAGGCTCCAAGCCACACATGGGCAAGTTTTCCCTGCAACTGTAGGAAGGTGATATAGCAACAGTTGTTGAAGGAGAGGGGATGGGAAAGTCTTTATTTCACTTTTGTGGTGTTTACTTTTGAAAAACTCAATTGAGTTTCCAAAAATCCAGTGGGGAAACGTTTGCCATCCCTGGGATGAGCAACAGGCAGGGGATAAGTCTCTCTTGCTATCACTAATCATGTGTAAACGCACGGGTGTGGGGATTTACAATGAGATCTCAGGAGATGGGTTCTGCTGTTACTAATTGCTACTACTCAATTGAATGGGAAGATTGGTTTAGACATCTGTGGTAGGAATGCTGCAAAGCACTGCAGAGCTGTATGTGAAATTAGTGAAAGTGGTGCTGTGTGCAGTCCCTTGAACTCTAGGGAGTTTGAGCACTCGTGGTCAAAGGTGAGGGTCCTGACTCCAAAGCCAAGCATGAGCATGATGTTCTCCTTGGGCTGAAACTCAACCCCACTGACCCAGACCTTATTTCCTGGTGATGGGACCAGGGCAGCTGCAGCACAGGCACAAGGTTTCTTTCTCCAGCCTCCTAAGCACAGCCAGTGTAGCAGGCTTACCTGTCCCTTCCCAGTCACCAGGTAAAGCCCTTCATGGTCACAACAGTCAGCTATTCCACATTCCATGTCTGCAAACATCGCCAGGGTTTGTAGCAGTTGAGTGTGCCTGCCGCTGGAAGCAGCAGGGCAGGCTGAGCTCAGTGCTTGCTGTTCTCCCACTGTCCTCATTCTTACAAACAGATGGGCCTCCCCTACAAGTCCTGTCTCAGTTGGATTTAGCTAACAAAAGCAACAATCGAAATCTCCACTGCACCCGCAAAGAATAATGAGGATTAGAATCTGGTCCAGTGTGCCGGAAGGCTCATTTGCATTCCTGGTCTGGCGATTCCCCTCTTTTCCACTTTGTGAAAGGACCCTCTCCCAAATGTCTTTCTGTCCCTGAGACAAGAGAGCTAAAAAGCTTTCATTCATGGCGGAAAGTGGAAGATCTTGTTAATCACATCTCATTTATACATAATTCCTACACATCATACACTTCTGCCACAGTTATCATTTAATTCATTCCTCTCCAGAAGAATACCCCAATCGTATCCGTGGCTGCCCTGTTTATCGTCTCTGTCAGTGGGAGCTGGTACCGGCCAGGTGCAGGGACAATGGCTGGTTATTAATTTCTCTGCACCAGCTGTTACCCTCAGTATGCACCCAGTCCGGGTCCTGCTGGTAACAACCCTGGTATGGCTGCTGCTGCAATTTAATTTTATTTCAAGAGCTAATCCCAAATGATTGTTCTGAGAAGATGCCTGAGTATAGTGGGCGGTAAGTACATTTTATGGAAAGACATGTTCCAGGCTTTAAATCTGTCACAGAATAGCTTATAGGTCTGTGTGAACTTTTAGGGTTTCTTCCCCCCAGACTCATGGAAGATGCTGACCGGTACAGTCAGATAATGCCAGGTAGTGAATCACTCCCCTGCTATTGGCACCCACCAAAATCTGTGTTCCAGCATATAGATCAAACTGTGGCTTAAGGCACCAGCAATAGCCGGTGCCTGATAAGAAATGTATGGACACCAAAGAAGAACCCTCAGTATATTTCAGCCCTACAGGGAGCCTGTTCCATTGGGTCTGCTTGTGACCACAGGAACTGGTCTGCACCAGGCAGCTTAGAGGTCTTAGGACAATGCTGATTCTGGGTTTTTAGTGCATGGACGAGGAGAGGTTCGGAAAGGTTCGGAAAGGTTTGGAGAGGGGAGGAGAGGTTCATAATGAACTGATGGCATAGGAAAGAAGAGAAAATTTGTGTACTAAATGTCATGAGGCCTCTGAATCCTGAACTGAGGATCCAGGTCCCAGTCATTTACTTTCAGAAGCATGAAATCCATAATTTCCCATTTAAAAAGCAAACAAGACTGTCTGGGTTTTCAGGGAAATTCTGGTTCTGGTTTCAAGTTCTACTTTTCATCAAAACATTAACTGTGAAGTTTTTTAAGATGGCTTTGAACAAGATAGGTTGTAGCAAAAGAAGAAATATAATTTGCAGTTGTATGAAAACAATGTAAAAAAAAGATAAACTCAGAAAATATTTCTTAGTCTTGATGATGTCATTTACAGATCTCTTCCAACTAATTGTCTTTAAATTAATAATTTTCAACTAATTGTTTTACTTTCAATCCTTTTTCTTTATTATTAAATAGAAACAAAACCTACTTATAGCTATGTCTGTTACATTTTACTTAAATCAGTTGGGTTTTCCTCCCCCTCAGTCTCAGCTCAATCTGTTATATTATCAGTCAAAATTCCACATTGAAGAATGTACTATGTGCCTCTGAGATTTCTGCTCACTTCCTTCCAGATGAGAGAAGGAATTTGCCAGTACTTTGACCTTTCTCTTTCTACTAATCCAACTTGAATCGGTAGATGCCAAAGGCAGCTTAGTTGTTTCATATTTTCCCAGTTTTATATGCCAACAGAGCATCATTCTTTGTATGGACTCAGGTCTGAAGAATAGTACATTTAGTTCTTTTACAGGTCAACAGAACAAGACAAATGGGATGCTGTAAACACAGTACTAAAATCCATGAATAAATGAAACTGCAAGGTTTGAGAGAGGTCACTCAGAAATAGCTTCAATTCCAATAGACTCTGTATTAGTGACTCAGAAATGTGTACATAGCCAATTAAACCATCAGTTCATGCTGAGATACAGGGATGGGGACTGCTGGATATTTTTTGTGAATATTGACTTTCCTTACAGG
This sequence comes from Drymodes brunneopygia, assembly GCA_013400955.1. NCBI lineage: Eukaryota > Metazoa > Chordata > Aves > Passeriformes > Petroicidae > Drymodes > Drymodes brunneopygia. The sequence goes on along the minus strand of VZTZ01040976.1, from coordinate 1,556,114 downwards.
AGATCTGCCTTCTCTTCCTAGCAATTCCACACATTTATGGTGTGATGTTGAGCAAATCATTCTCTCTAGTTTAAAATCTCACATTCCTTAGAATAAGGGCCATGATATGGATGTTCTTTGTAAAATTCCTTGAAATCCATGGCTAAAATCAAGCCTTACACTAAAAAATCAATGACATTGTGCATTTACAGAGCAACTTCTCAGAAAGTTATCCTGAAATTACACAAAAATGTGTACAGTAATTCCGGAGGGTTCTACTTAGATGAAGCTGTCTGAAAAGGCCATATTCCCAGTTCAAGGACAATTTTTTTTTCTCTTTTTCATTTTCATTAAATCATTAGTATTTCCTGCAAATGGCAAGTTCCAAGGGGAAAAAAAATAATCAGAGATAACAAGGAAGGATGGCTTCCAAGAGAAATTACATTCCCAAGTGAATCCTGAATTATAGACAATAGGTGCCTCAGGCAGGGGGTAAGGAGGAAAAGAAATTAGTTTTGTGGGATGCTTGAAGAGAAAAGAGCAAACCTTAAGGGTGTGCTTAAATTAGTGCTTCTCTTCTTTTTGTGTTTTAACCTCAATACCTAGCCAAAATTTAAGGTTCTGTAGTAATCTTCTGTTAAGACGCGTAATGATGATAAAAGTGAGTGTTTTTGACACAGCTCCACTTGTTTACAAATAGTATACAAAACTTTACTTCCTTGAGCAAGGCAAAACCAGCAAGCTGGAGACAGCTTCTCAGAAGGGGGTCTGGCATGGCCAAGCACCAGCACTTGGAACAGCAAGATCCCAGGAGATTTTCCCAGCACCATCTTCCCTGTGCTTATCCACACCGTAGCTTATGCTGGGCTTGACCTCCTCCCTCTTGGGTCTCCCTGGGCTGCTTGCATGGAGACACAATCCAGGCAGTGGGTGCTGCAAACTGTGGCAGCTCTCAAAGCCCCCGCTGCTGGGCACAGCATTAAACTAAAAGAGGCCACTGCAGGTAATTTCAGTGAAAAGTTGAAAAAAAAACCTTGCATGGCAACCTGAAAGCTCAAAAAGGAGAAGATAAGAGAATGCCCAATGTACTTGCTTTGTATCAGACACCCTTAATATGAGGGTATTGGTTACTCTGGGCCTGGCTGCTGCTTTGGTCATCCGAGGTTTGTGATTTTCAGGAGCAGACTCCATTAGGTAACAATGCAGTACACTTCTGCCCCAAGAAGTATTTGGGATGACTTGGGCAGGATGAAGATGGGTAAAGGTGATAAATAACACAAAGGTGGTATACAAATGCCATCAGCATCTCCACTTGGCACAGCCATCGCCGTTCTTGTCACAGGCTGAAAGGTCTCCCTGTAAGAAGCCTTTTTCAACTTCCAAAAGAGAAGTGTGTTGGATATCACAGAGTTTTTCACCAGGGAACATGCATGAACTCAAGGTAAATTATAATAATGGAATGGTAGTGTATACGTAATTTTCAGCAGAAAATAATCTACTACCAGCCCAAAAGAAGAAATTAGAAACAAAAAGGAGACATCCTTTTCATTCTCTAATTTGCCATCATTCCTTGAGTAAAAGTGGGGTATCTGGAGCAGGTCATTTAGGCTCCTTCTCTCTTTTCTCTAGTATAGGCCTCTGCATTACAGAAAAGAAAAGTTGGTATTGGAACCACAAGCTCTAGCAATTCTAGTGAATCTATCTAAAATCTAAAATTTGTGGAGTATAGCTCCAGGCACATGATGAAAAGGGTGGAAAGTGTGCAGGTGATATTTAGTCTTTGGAAACACTGAGAAGAGATGAAGAGTCTTGGAAGAGCTAAGCATTTTTTCCCCCTAACTTCCCTTATCTCTTATGTGAAAGAGTAGGTCTCTCAGGTATTCAGTTTAAATTTAGATTTCACTGTTGTTTACTACTCTGTTACAGAAGTCAGATAGATTTAATGTCCAGACCTGTAAATCCTTTGCAGTGAAAGAGAGGATAAAAATGAAGTCACAGAATGAAGACCAGTTAATGGAAGTGTATGGAGGAATGGCCCATGGGGTGTTCCCATTGACTGCTGTGCTGATTTATATTGTTGTCATCACAAGTTTTTGTATCATTTCTCATTGTACTCAAAGAATATTGTAACAATTAGATTGAAATTTGCCTTCATGGGAGGTATTGCCCTGACCGAAGGACGAGGATGATGTTCCTGGGCAATCTGTAATACAATTGGCCCCTTAAAATTGCCAGCTGACATCCACTGGATCTTCATCACCATGCACAGGGCCAGCCCAGAAGTTGGGGAATGGTTAACCATGGGATTTCAAAACACCCATACCTATACTAAACCTTCAGATAAAAGACAAACAACCACCTTTGTGTGGAACCAAGGAAGGGAAAATCCGGGCACCTCCCTCCATGGCTGAGCAGGAGTTGAAAACAGCTGCTCCTGCTGAGGTTCATGCTCATGCTGCTGGGGGGTGATGTGTGCACACATTGCAACAAATCACACTCTATACATCAGACTGCCAAAACCAGGACAAATTGATCATCATTTCACCTTGCCAAGTAAGTAAATACTAAAACATTCATCTTGCATACAGGAAAAACGAGTCATCAAGCTGTCATAGAAAGAGCTGGGGCCGGTGCCAGGACCAGGAAACAGCTATCCAAGCTCTCCAGTGTGCTAGCTTTCATCCTGCTCCCCTCAGGCAAAACAACTGTTCTCCATCGGAGTTAAACTCAAGCTAGCGCCTCTGGAACAGGGGAAGGTGTCAGCGCACCTATCATAGTATCCCTCAGACCCTCTCTGTGAGGAGCACATCGCACTTCCTAACTTTTGGCTACTTGTAGCTTGTTCTTTGCTGAGAGGAAATGAGGAAATGAGGAAATGCAGTAGCTCTAGGGGGTTCTGATTGCTTCTATAGTGGCAAAATAGCAGGCACATAAAGTAACAGTGACAAGCTTGGAAGACCTGCTAATGTTTCATTTCTATCTAATTTTCAAAATTTCCTATATGTGCAACCAAAACACAGATGAAGATTAAAAGCTTCCCATTAAAAAATAAAACCAACAGCCTGGACTTTGCTTAATCTCAGAGCCATCATGGTGAGATCTTCACAGATGCCATAGCTGACTATTTTTTTCAAAGGCAGGCCAACACAGACTTCTTGCTCCTGTTGTTGTAACTCAGTTCATCCTACAGACTCTCTGCTTGTAGGACCTTGAGATTGCCTGTCTTGATATATGCATGCAGGTATGGTTCAGTTGCAGACTTTTCCTCTCCCTATAGGACAAAGAGAGAAAATATAATAGATAGATAGATAGATAGATAGATAGATAGATAGTTTTTAAAACCTTCAAACTTAGCAGAGAAAATGTTTGGACAAACCTAGTGCTCTTGGGGAGCTGACACTGAATTTTCCCTACTAACACATCAGTGATTCTCTGTGGTACAAAAGAACAATGTGGTGCAGCCTGTTTGCTCTCAGGGTTGTTGCTCAAATCCCCTAGCCACATACTCAGGAAGGAATCCTTTTGTCTAGAAGCTTTGCACCTTGCACCAGATACTGCCCTTCATTATAGCCTTAAATGGGACTGGCTGTAGTGATGCAGCAGCAATGGGCTGACAGCAGAATTTAGCTCCAGTCTGATGAGACAAGGCAAACACACAGATTTTGGCACTCAGGAGGGCTAATAGCAAGAGCTAACACACAAAAGTGTGGTAGAGCAAAAGGAATATAAGGAAGAGAAAATAATTTGAACCAACTGGAAGAGTCCATCTCTGGACAGAACCACCATAAGTGAAGGTGGGGTTTATGTGCACAAGGATAGAGGGGACAGATTTTGTGTGTGCTCAAGGCAGGTTAGGGAAGGCAATAAACTTTGCCCTTTTCTTCCCAGAAAGTGAAAGGATAACTTGTTCTGCCTTTTTAAAAAAAACACAGAACAAGGAAACAGGAGAACTGCCACACAGGACTATTCTTACTCCACCTGTACAAATACTTCTGTATCCATTGGCAACAAATCTGGAAGGTCCATCTGCTTCTAGCCAACACATCAACACCCACTGATCCCACCTCACATGCACTTATTCTGTGTCCCCTGATTCTACCAGATCATAGAAAGGGAGGAGGAGGGAGAAATCCAGTGGATTTACTCTAATCCTTGAATGCAGCTTTGAATCTGCTTTGTATGGTCTCAGAGCCACGCCTTTGTCTATATAAACAATATCCCATTGGCTGAACAGGAGATTCTGTACAGCCCATGGAGAAGAAAAAGGAGAGAAGAAAGGGCAGTGAGAAATGGTATTTAGTTTAGGGAAATGTAATGTAATAGTGGCAGAGTTTGCACTTTATGCCAAAAAAATCCCACCAGTTTTCTCAGCTTTTTTTATGAGAACTTGCTGCAGTTGAGAGGCAGAGTGCAATTTTACAGACTCTGACACATTTAGCTGACTAGCAGAGCAAAAAAGCTCAGGAAATACCTTTCACATCCAAAGGTACAAAATAATACATCTTTTGGTTAATATTAGCCTGGTTTTCTACATGCCTAGGATTTAAATGTAAATCTCTGCCAAGCATAAGGCGTTTTTAAGAGTGTTAATCACCTAGCCTTTTTTACAGTGTGTGAAGTGATTTGAAATCATTGGGGAACATTAATACTTTGTGGAGAGAGTTCCAGGTTAGAAGACTGCAGTTTGCAGCGCTGCTGAGACATATAAATCACTTCAGCTGTTGTGGAATGTGATGATTTGAAGTCATTGGGCTTGGAAATGGAAAAAAAAGACATGATCTTGAAAGATTCAAACCTCTTTGAATATATTGAACCCAATCTTACAGCTCTGATTGAGACATTTTCAGTAAACATCAAAGTACAAGCTGCAAAATCAAATACTTTCTTCTGGAAAACTTCCAATAAAACTTACCCTTTCCAGCTCTGCATATGTTTAGAAATACTGGGTTTAATCATACAGCAGTTTGCACTTGATGTAATCACCTGCTGTTGTGCAAACTGAGCTCAAACACCTTTTCTGATCTAGTAATATTGTACATCATTTTGTCGTCTTTATGAAATGCAAAGCCACAGTGGAGGGATGCTTTGTTCTGCAAGGGAAAAGAAGCTGGAGAGACAATATTCCTGCTTCCACAAGACTGTCCTGCTGTAATAAGCTGGAAAAAAAATGATGGATAGGTGAAGAACACTCACAAAATTGTGTAAGTTATATAAAATGGAAGTGGAAAAAGAGTGGGAGCACAGCAGCTTCATTTCTGTAAGCAACATCAGCCAGAGTGTAGGAAAATTATCATCTTTACCATCTTGTTCTCTAACCTTGCTCATAGGCAGTCTCGAGGACTAGAGGGAAAACACATTTTGCATCCCGTTTACGTATTATTTATGCAAGTCTTGCACTGTCTGAGATCTAGTACTGTGCTAGTAGGATATGCTAAGAAAGGAAATCTCTGAAAAAGGATTTAGGAGCAAACAGCTGTCAATTGGTGATGCTCAGTAAGATGTCATTAGTGACATGGGATCAGACAGGGTGTGTTTAAAGGTTATACTTGCTTCTAAAGCCATTGTGTACCCACAGAAATAAAGGAATAAAACACATTTCTAAGTTTACCAAATTTTTCAGCACACCAAAATTATTCTTCTGAAGAAGTTTCCCTGCCTTTTGCCATGACTTAGTTTAGCAGTAAAATTGACATGAGAGAGCAAACTGAACTTGTATGTGCAGGTTGTGAGGAGTTACGTATTTAGCTTGATTCGTTTTTGCTATTGCAAAAGATATCTGACCTTTTCTCGAGGAGCTCAGTTGCCACCTCTGCCTCTTGGCAGGCCTTTGCAAGTCTGGAGTGGAGAGTGGTGACATGGGCACTGCCTGCTTCCCATGGAGCTCCATTCAGCCTTGGATGACAAACAGCATATTTCAAATTGCTACAGTCTTTCTGCCATCTGCATCTGTCCCACCAATATCCTGCCAAAATAACAAAGCACAAGCCCTTTGTGAAGGGGTGGAATAGGGTGTGCTACCAACAACCCATGCACAGATCCAGAGTGAGACCCTGCTTATTCATCTTCATCATAAAGGACTTGCATGTAGAAATGCTTATCAACAGGGGGATAATGCTTATCAACAAGTATATATGGTCATCATACAGCACTAATATGATATGCTTTTCAATGGGGTTAAACACTCTGGAATTATAAAAGGCATCTTCCATAGAGTCTTAATTTGGATCCTAGTGTATGTAAAATGGAAGGTAAACCTTAATTAAATGTTTTGGGTTTTTTTTTTCACAGGGATTTTGTCATATAGGGAGACCAGTGAAAAGAAAAAGAAGGAGGATCAGGAATTAATGAGGCTCCTTGCGTCATTTGTTCCACCATGTAGGAGATGAAACTTCTGTGAAAAATAAAGGCAGGAGACCAAAGGAGAGAGCATGTATTTTGGAATAAAGCAAGTGAATATTACAAAATGAAACCTTGCCACTGCTGCACACTACCTCCCTGACTGTAACCACAGCTCCCTCAGTCTGCTCCATGGCCAGTGAATTGACAATTTAGACACGACAGGGTGGAAAAGAAGTGTCCAGGTTAGTATAACATGGGCCAGCATTAGAGCATCTGCAGCTCTGGAAATCAGAAAAGACCAAAATTTTGCAAGAGGAAGTCCCAGAAACATCACATGACACCAAGTAGGATTAGGTACATTTTGATATCCTAATTCTATGTAATACAATATAGTTCTTACATTAGAGATAATGTTTTTGGCAAAATTCCCATTGGAAAATTTCTTAAGTCCACTCCAACACAAGAAACACTCAAATTGTCATAAAGACCAGTTACTCTACTTGAAAACAACATCAGAATGTACTTCCCCAATTTTTCTTCCCATTTTCACTGGTACATTAAATTCATTTCAGAAGTGAGAACAAGGAGGAGTGTTAGAAGGAATCAACTAAAATCCATCTGTGTAGTGATCCTCACCAGGAGGCTGCTGTGCATCAAGAAATCAATCACCCACTCCACAGAGGATCTGAGCCGTCACAGGCCTGTGCTGTGCCACATTGCAAACCCTGCATGGCCTTCAGCCTCAGCTGTGCTGCACAGATTGACCCCTTGACCATGGGTCAAACTTGGCCACCTCATTATTCAGAGAGGAGCCTGTGGGCAGCTCCCCCTTCGTGTCAGCAATTACACCGTCCCGTTTGGCCTTGGCCTCATCTGAAAGTGCAGTGAGAAGCTCTCATGAAAACATCCTTTGAAGTTGTTTTTTTATAAGGAAACTATTTACTAGCTCAAAGGACCATAAAGGAAGAACCTCTCCTTAGAAGGAACTGCCCTGAGAAAATACATATGGGGCCTGTCTGATGCTGTGGTGAGGTAAGAATTACTTACTATGTTTCTCTCTTTTTTCTGTTATTAAAATGGCTACTTTATTAGTCTACTTGCTGTTAGCCATTCTTTCTGAAATCCAGAAAGAGCCCTGCACTGTATTTCTTTCCATCTGTCTCTCACCTTACCATCAACCCAGTGCAAAACAATGTCTTACACAGATTTTTAAAAATCTTTTTGTTGTAATAGTGGAAAATAAAATCTGACAAGAAAAATATTTGGAAGCAATTAAAATGAAAGTTTAGATGATACTGTCATTTGCACCATTACATCAGTAAAACAGATGTTCCAGTCAGGACTGGCTTAATGGTGTATAATTGGACAAATTCAAAGGAACAATACTTACTCTGGAGATTTTCCACCAAAAAACCCTGGTGCTACCAGGAAAGCCATAGGGATAGGATCTGTGATCAGATGCCTTAAAGAGAACTTCTTCTGGGATTTATGAGCTAAGAATTCAAAAGGTTGTTTTGTCTACCCATTATGCAAAGATGGAGATATTTTGCAGTATAACAGGTAAGGTTACGTTTCTTGGTACCCTATAGATACAAACTAAAACAAAAGAAAATAGATACCTGTAAAATGGACTCCTGGCATTAGAGAGGCACAAACTCACACTTTACCTTCTCCAACAAGGGCAGAGATAGTCACACTGTTGGACAGTCACCCCAAAAGGCACATTTCAGGGGTGGGAGGTGGAGGGCATCATGCCCACCCCTCAGACTATGGATCTCCAGGTGAGGAGCTACATGGCTGTATCCATGGTAGAGACAACTCTGTCTCTGGAGCAGAGCCTCTTCTCATAACCATGGGCAAGACTGGGCAGAGCACCCAGCAGAACCTCAGATTTTCTCAGAAGTTTCATTCCAAGTTTCTCCCCCAGGCTTACTGCCTTCTACCAACCAGGTGACCAGATCACCCAGCAGCCTTCACAGCTGTACCAGCCCAGTGAACCTTTAAACCTCAAACACATCTCATGCCAGGTATATTTTTTTAAACAGTAATGGTAAAGGGTTAAGTTGGTAATATAAACTTTTCTCATGAGACAAATGTGTCTAGAGTATGATTTTATGTCCAAGCTGTGGCCTTGGTACCATCTGGTTTAACAGTATGGTAGCCCCAACTACTGTGGTTGTGAAGCCACAGGATCAGGATGTGAGCCTGAGTGGCTCACGCACTGCCTGTGCTGAGGATGGGAACGTGCATAAATACTGAGTGCAGTAATAAAACTCATGATTTCCACACTGATTGCCTCTCTGCTTCTATAGCCACAGCCTAACACATGGCTTGATTTCATGTGAACTACCCAATTGACTTCCAGGTGTTCGCAAAAAATAAAGACCCTATAAAATACAGAAGCATTCTTAGAAATTTGATGTCAAAAAAGAAGTATCTCTTTTGTGGCCTCAATGTAGCCATACAACACCCTCAAGATTTTAGATTTAATGAAAACATTACTCTTGTACTGCAGACAGCAGCTTGGAAATATGACCAGAAAAGTAAGGAAGGCAAAGAAAAAGCACCTCAAGTATTCTTTAAAAAAGGACTTTCCAAAATCTAATTTTTGCATCAGCCTCTTGATATTCTTGCAGCCTGACTCATAAAATGCTGAGTGTGTGTGGGAGAGGCAGAGGGGGAGTGAAGGGATGGCGCTGCCATTTTAAAAAATTATTATAAATGGATAAAATGCCAGCTGTCTGCACTTTACCCTCAAGACATCATTAACTGGCCAAGATTATTGCCATCATCTCTAACTTACAATGCAAAGATGATTAGTTTTGTTTCTTAAATTTAAGGGAAAGTGTCATGAGACGACAGCAACACATGCAACTTGCAAGGAACAGCTCAAGTCAGGAGTTTTCTAGACAGTTTTAGTGATGTTTCTTTTTTTGTTCAAAACATAGCAATTTAAAAGATGTGCTTGCATGATCATGAGTAGTCTGGATTGCCATAAAGCAAAAATTCACAGTATCATTTAGTTTCCACTGTTTATACTGTTGACTCCCTCTTGCTTCTGCTGACATGAACTGGTTTTGTTTTCTCTTCTGCAGAAGTGTTTCACCCCTGGCTGTCACCCACCACAATATCCTGTTGGCGCACGGGCTGCAGACCGCAGAGAGGAAGGTTTGACTTTTACATCCAAATGCAAACCCTGCTGTCTTTGGCTGCTTTAAAAATGCTGGGGAAGCACGTAGAGTACAGGCCTAAACTTAGTAAAAGCAGTGGGACTGTAGTATTGCCATGTTTTAATCCTTCATTTTCTGGGCACATATTATTAATACTTTTAAGACAAGATGTGTTCAGTAATACCAACAAAGCTGTCAAGACCCATACTAGGGTGCCCATCTATGAATGGGGTCCCAAGCATGATTGGGAGCGCTTTTTCTCACTATGCAAGGTGTCTGAGAGGGAACCATGCTAATGGGTGCCTTCCAACTTGAGATATTCCATGACTTTATAAACTGCCAAAAGTGTTCCTAGAGAAGAAAACAATTCTGAGGAGTCCCACTACAGGAGTTCCCTGCTATGGGGCCAGCTGGCTGGGCATGCTTGAGTGGAACACAATGCAAATGTAAGCACACAGATGGGCTTTGTTTTCCACAGCACAAAGACACAGGTTAGGGAATCCTGCTCTTGGCTCTGAGCAAACCATTCAACCTCAGCGCTGCTTGACACAGAAGCACAGACCAGCTTCCCAAGGAAGCTGAGGCACAGCTTTTCACACAGCAATCTCCCTTTGCCTGCTGATGTGATTTTTGGCACACCACCGTGCCATGCAGGGGCCTGGCAGCAACCTGCACCCACCCACTGCTGATGCTCCCACCCCCTTCAGGCCAGAACCATTCATCAGGATAATGAAAGGTGTCTTTGTGGGTACTTAAGGAGAAAATTACAGACATTTTTGTATAAAGCTAAGGACTACTCAGTGTCCCTGCTTCCCAGCACACATCCTGGGGGACTTTAGGCATGTGTGTATCTTGATTTCCTGTAGTCATATGTCTGAAACAGCACTTTGGTGCTCAGCGGAGACAAGGTGGCAATGCCTCCAGGTGGAGGAAGGTTTGTGTGCTTTTAGGTTCCCAGCAGAGTTTTCCAGTCAAACCTTAGGTGGCTGTGGACTTGGAGCTACCAGAGTACCTTGCAGATGTCACACACTTGATTTTAAATATTCCAATGCCGCTGAAGTTACCTGCAACGCAGTTATTTCCATGTTTGTGTCTTGACATCTGTGTGAACTGCTACATAGTGCTGAAGTCCTGACAAATTGTGGTATCTTCAACTGCTGTTGACTTGCTTTTTTTTCACTAAGAAAACTGAAAGCAGATTTCCAAGAAAATCATACTGTGCTCCAAAATGTATATTTTTAAGGAAGCTTTTTAGAACATTAGCTGCAGAGATGGACCAAGGCCTCTCAACTAATCTGGCAGTAATGTGTCTTCTATTACCAAAACTTTGCGAAAGACCTAATTGATACAGACTATCAATTTTACTAACATGATATTCTGTAGCATTTAGCCGACTTAGCAGACCAGGAAATGCAGATCACTATATTCCCATTCAAATATAATTGTCATTTTACTGAGTGTTTCCCTACTGAGAAAAAAACAGTCAGGTTTTGAGTACCGGTTGTACCAATAAATATGTATAGTATGCATCTACAATTACATGGTACATACTATTGTCCTCTCTGGAGAAGAGCTTTAAGCATGGCTTTAAGCATTTAAACCCTTAGTGACACTCAGCTTTCAGTGGTTGTGCAGGAAGAAGCTCCAAAGAGCAAGGTCATGGACATAATGCTGCTATATTTGTGAAAATGCTGTACTGGAAAATTCTCAGGTCTGACTCTAAGCATTTCTCTGAAAGGAGTTTTGATCTGGATCTGATCTGACAAGACTCAGGAGAGCATTTGTAGGTCGAATTACTCTCTCTCTAGGTTACCAGGCTGATATTTGAGTCACTCAGGTGCTCTGGCAGAGATAAGTATAATCTGCAATGACATCTAGGCTACACCAGAAGATAATGCTGCTTCTGGTGTGTTATTGAGAATATGTGCCAGCAGTCTGGCTTTGGGTGCTTAAACAGACACTGCAGTGCATTTGTGGCTAAAGCTGTACTCCAAGTGGCAGAACTAAACTGAACTGCCACCCTCAGGAAAACTTTATTAGAATAATTTCACATTCAGCACTTTATGTAACTAGATGTTAAAAACACTGCTCTCTAGAAACACTGTCAAGCACTTATCCTCAAGTAACCCATTCAACTTATTTTTAAACCAGAGGTACCTGGAAATACTGACTACACAGATTCCTGGAAATAGTTGCACTGGAGCAGCTCTTCAACCTGCTAGTGATTTTCTTTGAGAATGCCATTTCAGATCAAAATGCTGAAGACATCTTGCATTGAAAATCAAATCATTAGGAGATCTAAACTAGTATGGGTTTTGCTGCTGGGAGAAAAGGCAGCTCACATGAATTTTGCAAAATTACTGACTTTGCCAGTTTCCAAAAGAAACATGTTGTGCTTTTTTTAAGTTCTTGAAAGCATGATTCCCATCATACAGTCATCAGACAAAGGATTTTCAAGTAATGCTGAACATAACTTATGCTGCAGACTGTGGAACAAACTTTTAGGACTGTTTTTTATACTAAGTGGAGATGATACAAAGATATCATTAAGGGTTAGTGGTTTGGTACAGAGCCATAAGGCCAGTCCTGTGACAATCATTGGTTCATGTGGTGTCATCATAGCAAAGGCTCTGCAACTCTTTAAACATACTTAATATTTTGTTCTGCTGGAGTAGAGGAGAATCTCAGCCTATTTCTAAAACATCCAACTAATTTAAAATAAAATCACTAAGTATCAGTGGCAATATAGTAAGTTTTCAGAATGTAAGAAGTTCCTGCTTCTCTTCCTCTTGTTCTTTCCTGCAAGTGTTTTTTTGTGGCAAAGCTTTACACTGGTATGAATGGCAAAAGTGGAATTGCTGTCATCAAGAGGAATCCCTTGGAGCAGAAAGAATACCTCCAGCAAAGCTTTGGAGGGAACATGAGAAACGAGCAAAACACAACATGCATTTTCAAAATTCATTGCAACATGAGAGGCACATAAAAAATAGTATTGCATGTATTTCAACCCTTGGTTTGCTCATGCCCCCAGCAAAACAAAAAAAAACCCCAAAAACTGTGCTCACAAGAGAAATAGCTGCAAAGTTCAAGATGTCACCACCCCTCACACGAGGTTATGCAGACCTGCACCTCAGCACCTTCACAGCTTAGTTAAAACTCCTCTGAAAAGCACTTTAATCTCCAGTCACTGGATTTTGTGTGGAAACAGCTGAGATGAGTGAGAGTGCACACACTCCACTCCATCAGCTACTCTAACAATCCCAGCTGAAGACATGCACATCTTAAATTGTATCAGCTAGATTTGCCTGGAGCTCATCTAACTTCTCTTCAAGGTTCCACCATACTCTCAGATGTTATGAAGATGGAGACTGAATTAACCAAGCTACACTTTGTCTGATTTCCCAACATTATCTCAGGAAGGTAACAGCTACTGATAGCTCTCACGCTGTTGTCAAAAATCTCTGATTCTTCCTACTTCCCCATAGGCAGAATTACTTTCTCTTTTGGTATGACTGGTGCTCCTGGCTGACCTGCAAACTTCCTTCAGACCCATAGCTGGTAAGACCACGAGCCCATTGCAGAGGAGTGCTGATTGTACTACTGTTTATAGAAATAGGTAATTCCTCCCCCCAGCTTTCTATTATTGTGTCAAGTGCTCCAGGAACCACATCTCATTTGCTTTGGCAATTATTTCCTCAACAGATTTGTTGTCCTGTGCATGCGAAGAAATGTCAGTATTTGATTTTCTCTGAAAAAAAAATTAGAAAATCAACAGTACTTATATATAACCTGAAGTGAAAACCCTACACAATTCCAAGGCCAGCAGATACCAGATTAAACTTTGCACCAGGGGCAAATTCCTGGATACACATCCTAGTTCCTGTTGTTGCTCTCCTGCTTTCAGAAGCAGAGAGAAAATGAAACTCAATTGCCCCAGGCAGTACACAAGTCACATTCTACCCTGATTGTTACAGATTTATTTTTAATTCCAAGTTTCTGTCTTTCTCTACATGGTGTTCCCAGAAGCCCTGAGCACTTTTATTAGTATTGTTAAGAAAAATCTAAAATAAGAGAGACATAAAGGTCTCTTTGTAGTCCTGTCTTGGCTCTAACTCAGCACTGAGCCGTACATTTACTGGTTTGGTTGGGTTTTTTTTAATAAATTTTCAAGGCTGAGCCCTTAAAGAGCTATCATGAGCTCACACAGAGAACTGCTTCCTGGCTGAGGTTGGTTGGTGCCCTCTGTACCAAAACTGGCCTCTCAGACAATCACAAAGCACTTGGTATCTGTCAGCATACTCAGGCTATTCTGTGAATCCAGACTCAGGCTTGCAGCAAAATAGAAGCAGAAGAAAAACCAGCTGTGCTTATCTGGCAACACAGAGCTGTCTGGTCTCACGCCTCTGGCAGAAGGCCTGTGTCTCTGTCCCCTTTCTTTCTACCTGAAGCGCACAGGAGTGCAGGCACTTGCCAGCTCAGGTCTGGAAGCAGAACAGCTGCACCAGTGACAGAGCACTGGAGCCAGAGAGCTGTGCTGAGCTCCTGCTCTGCTCCTCCACTCCAGCTGGCTTGGACCCAGACAGTTCAAGTTTCTCTGCATATCACTTCCCTGCTCTCCAGATTCTGGGGCCAGCACAGGCAGAGGCAGCCCAGATCTGTTTGCACACAGGATCTAAGCTGTTCTCCTGTTGCACAAAGCAGAGCAAAACAAGATGAAAGGGGTAGCAGCTGGAACTACACAGCTCTGTAGAGATTCCATAAGCATGCACCCATTTGCTGGATCTGGAAATGAGGAGACGCTTTTCAAGCATTTTGCACTTGTAAAAGGCTGCTAAGGGAAATTCACCCATCCTGCAAATTTAAGAGCTGCAGCTGTGGAGCCTAAGCACATAGCAGTAAGCAGTTTGCTCACCCACGGCTGCTCCCCTCATGCAGCAACTCCTTCTCCCTACTGGAGAGTGCACTTCTACCTGATAAAAAGAATTGGCAGTAAGCTAGAAAACAGTCAAAAGGGCTTTTTTCTTCCCCTCCCCTCCCACTTTCTGCCTGGAGAGATTTAGACAAAGTAAGACTTCTATGAGGAAAAGAACCACAGCCTGAAACTGTACTAAATTCCGGTTAACACTGCATGAAAGCATTCAGGGGAGCTCCTCACTCACTTCCTTCAAAAGTCCAGAGGACAAGAAAACGAAAGCATATGACATGGCCACAGATGAATGAGGTACATTTAACATTCATGCCTTTTCCTGCACAATCTGGTCAATCCAAAGGGCAGTCATTCTTCTATTGAATCACGCTGCAAAATTATTTCTATCTCACTGTTGTGCTTTCTGAACAGTTGCATAAATATGCTCCTTGCAGGAATTCAGTTTGCTTCCATTTCATATTGCAAATAAAAAGAAAAACCAAAGCAGTAAGAATAACAGAAATTTAGGTATGTGCTTTTATTTTATACTTTCATGGCACATTTTCATTTGTAAACATTAAATTACCAGTCCTCTTCTTCATATGTTGAAAATAACCACCAGATGTTTGAGAGAATTACCTGAGATTTAAAAATAAAACAAAAAACAACAGAGAGAAAAAGATCTGGCATCTTTTACATTACTCACATACAGTACCATTTTAGGAAAACTTACAAAAGGGAATGTTTTCCAAAATAGGACAGTTTTCTTTTGACTATAAAGATATACAAAATATATCAGAATGCCTTGGAATGATCAGCCTTATTAAGAGGATGTGGCAAATCACTGTTTCAAACGATTCCATTAATGCATAGCTGAAACACTGCATTAGTCCTGCAGCAGCATGATATCCACATTGTCATGAACACCTTGCAAAAGCAGCTCTCCTTGGTAAGTGACAATCTTCCGCCGTTTTGCCGCCTTGAGCGTTCCCACCAGGGCTTCAAAGAGGTTGGCACACTTCTCATCAGCAAACAGCACACCAAATTTCACGCTCACTTGTCCATCAGCATCTAAATAAAAGACATAATGTAGATTTCCTTCAAGTCAGGAGGTTACTGGGGTAATAAGGTGACACAGAGAGCATTGAAAGTAAACCTCACTGTGTTTCCCAGTTTATTTGGGATCGTATTATGAATGGTGATGATAAACAGTAGGCAGAACTCCTGTCTAATCTAACTTTGCTTTTCCTTCCAGAGACTTGTATCAAGGACCATATATCTACTAGGTTTACTTTTATGGATGACTTTCTGAAACCTATGACAAGCACAGGCTATTGAACCTCTTCGCAACGTTTGGGGGAAATCAGTTTTAAATAATTAAAATCCTTGAATCCTAGAACATCTCAAATCGAGGGAGAGACATAAGGATCAAGTCCAACTTCCTGCTCCTCCAACTTAAATCTAAACCATATATAAAAAATTTTTTTTCACAATTTTTTCACTCATGGATATTTGAGGTTCACATTGAAAAGGCTGCAATGTGAATTTTCACACAAAGCAAGAATTTAAAAATATATGTTAAAGTTATGTTATTCCTAAAAAGCAGATGCAGTCATACAAAAATGCAAGATGTGCATATCCATTTAGGTTTTGAAAAACAAGTGGAACTGAACAAATGGCACCAGAACTGACATACAGCAGCAAGTAGCACATCCACAAACTGCATAAATATTTGTGAAGAAAGAGTAGTTTTAGCAACGAAAAACAATCTTAAAAGAAAAGGGTACCTTCTAAGCAAGTTTAAGGACGTTTGGAACTACACGTATAATTCCTGGATTAGTTTTAGGCATACAGACCAATTTCTTCCAAATAATATGACCATGACCAGAATTGAAATGCATGAATTCTGAAGTAAAGAAGTTACCAAGCAAGGAGGTGGAAGGAGAAGGTACCACTTTCTTCTGTGGGGACTCTAGTGAGTATTGAAAGCCTAAAGAAAAGGTGACTCTTGCAGCTGATTCAGGATTCAGGGAGCAGGATTTCAGGCCTACATCTTCTCTGCTGCAGAGACTTAAATGTTTAACTTCATAACAGAGCTGCTTTAAAGGATGGGACACAGGCAATACTGTACAGTCCAACATTAAGTGCATATGCAGGTTTGCAGCTTACCTGAGACTGCTTATTTAAATTTGCCAGGTTATTGGTTTGATATAACACAACTACATCTGTATGACATGCATGTATGGTGACATGTATGTACATACACACGTCTATAACATGACTCCATCTGTGCACAGATACTGCAATACTTACTTTTGGTTCCCAGCCGCCGAATCTCCTCAACTAAGAGGCTGATTTCATGTTCCACATTCATCGTGGTCTGAAAATAAAATAAATTTTTAAAAAGTTATTGGGAATCCTGTAAATCCTTTGCACCCTTCTGGTGCATTCTCAGTTCTTTAGGAATGTCATAACACTTCATAAGTCCCAGTAGCCTGGAGATGCATGACTACAGGATAATCTAGGATTTTAGTCTTGAACAGATAAAGAGCCTCTGCAACTCCACGTTTGAAGGGAAGAGAACAGAAGTTACAATCTTGTTACATTCTGTACATAAATATAAGGAACCAATCTCAAAATATGACAGATGTGGGAAGGTCAAGGAAGAGGAGAGTTGTTTGTTTTAGAGAATGAGCTTAAGCTGCCACAGAATCAGAGCAACTCACTAACATCACAGGTCTTCAGGGGCTTTGCAACTTTCCATCGATGGCCTCAATTAAAATGGAACATCTGCCTTTAAATTTCTCTCCAGGATATGTGGTAGATTTGGTTTCTTAAACCACACCAAAGCTTTCTACATATGCTGGGAAGATATTGCAGACATCCTGCTCGTTACAGACACACATGGAAAGTACAGCAGCTCCTGCACACCAGCTACTGAGAGCAGAACTGAGCCAAACCATGCAAGTGACCTAAGGCAGTCAACATTTTTGTCATTCATAGTGATCCCAAAAATCTACTACACTGCCAAACATATCCTGGGCACCTCTTTGCCATGAAACACAGCAATTTTCACCTATGTACACCAGTGCCTTGCTACAGTTTAGCCATAACAGTGCAGCATATGGGAACACTACAGTCACATCAAACACTGTCTGGTTACAAAGCGTTCAAGGTTAACAACTGCGAACACCTGAATGGTGCTTTATGGCCTAAGCTGTGCAAAGCAGCATCAACACAATGAAACCTTTAGATGTTGAACTCCTTAAGTGAAAACTGGCATTGAGGTAAGCACAAGAAACTGGGCATCACAGACAAAGCAAAGCATCAAATGCAGCTCCCATGGGTGCCCATAATGCAGCCTGGAACAAAAGCCACTGAGAGCTTCTGGAGCTGAGCACTAGCTAAGGAGGGCTCAGTGAGCACTGAGACCCTGTTGTTCAAGAAACCAGGATTTCTGCACTAGTGTCTAACGGAGTTAAAAAATAGACATCTGAATGCATCACAAACTCTTCCTAAAAGAAAAGCTTCCCCTCTTTTTTTTTTATTGAATAAGTTAATTGAATGAGTTAAAATAAGCAAGAGCAACATAGTTCCACCTCCTGACCCCTTATGATTTATCCAAGAGGCAAAAAACCCTTTGCAACAGAGTCTGATTTTTAGATTCAAAATTTACATGCAAAAAAAATCTGTCTTTTTAGCAAGCAAAACTGAGCAAGCTTAATTGTCAGCATGAGTTTCAAGCAAAGCCCCAGCCAAACCACAGGTTCATCCCTAGTGCACGGTAACAGCAGCACTGCAGTGGATATGTCACCGACGGGTGACATTGCAACTCGATGTACTGCCGTGGGACCACCACTGCAAAGGGCAGGGCAGCGAGGATGCACAGCTGCAGCTGCCTCAGGTGAATTCTACAAACTCCCGGATTTTGTTTGGCTCAGCACTAAATAATAGATCAAGTCAGCAAGGAAAATATGACCCATCTATTAGGAAGCTTACACTCTCATTATTTGTCAGACTGCCAGTTTTGATATTGGTCATCACAACGGCATAATTATCTTCTCTTTAAAGAGAAGATTTATCTTCTCGCTTTAATGGCTCTTTTTTACTTTCAGCTCTTTAAATTCACGTTGATTTCTAGTTATTTTCATTCATGTACACCATCAATATGAACAGCAGTATTTAGAATGAAAAAAGTTAAATTCTACATTATTAGGCAAGACTTTTGAGATCAGAGAAACGTGGCTGAGCAAGGAATAGTGATGCTCGGTATTCCAAAACTTAAATATTTGCTCTATACTGCAGATGCTCAATACACCAACAATCAAAAGCGCACGCCAACTATTAGACCCGTAATATTTCTGATGCCAGTACACTGCTGCGAGGCAGCACGTGGTATGGAAACTAAACTTCTCCTTATTTGGTGGAAAACGCGCCGAACCGCTGCGAGCACACGCGCACACACAGGCACATCTGTCACCCAGCGCGCCCACCTGTCCCCTTGCAAGCACTGATGGCCCCTCGGCGGGCCCAGAGCGCGGCTCCCTTCGCACATCCCGCCGGGATCCGAGTCCCGCCGCCGCCCGCGCAGGGAGCCCCGGGAAGCGGCCCCGCCCGGGCGAGCGGCAGCCGCACCCGCTGCCTCCGGCGCGGACGGAAGGAAGGGAGGACGGCTCCTCGGGCCAGAGGGAGGGAGGGAGAGACGGCTCCCCGGGCCGGAGGGAGGGAAGGAAGGAAGGACGGACGGCTGTCCCCGACCCCTGCCGCCCGCCGCCACTCACCCGCTGCCGTCGCGCGGCGCTCCCGGCCATCTTGGGCTCTGCCCCTGCTCCGTGGTGCTGCAGCGGGCTGGTGGTGCTGTACCCTACCGGAGTCCGTCTCCCCGTGCTGTGCCAGAGTTAAATTCCTCCCGCGGCACCGGCATTAGTGAGTTTGTTCGGTAAAACGCCTTCCGAGGCCAGCGCTTCAGCAGCTCCCCGTCTGACAGTGGGTCAGCTTTCAGTAATTCACCGTGTTGCTTCAGTCACTCCCCGTTACCGTACCCATCTCTGCTGGCTTCCCCGGGTGACATCACGCCACATTCCTAAGGCCCCCCACATTTATTTTCTCCTAGCAAACCAGTTCTCTTTCCAAAGAAAATAAACGAGGTGGGTTAACACCATCTGCCTTCCATGAAGTTGTATTGCAATGTATCGGTGTTTCCATTCCGCACCCATGTCCGCGCACGCTACGCTGCAGAAAGAATGCAATTTAATCTTTTCTGTCTTGTATCATGACATTCACTTCTACTCTTGTCTCTCTTGCTTCCTCGTCACCTCACGGAAACGTTTACGTCCCCTCTCAAGGACTCAGGCATTGAAGCTGAGAGCTGCATTAACTCCTACAAAGCAATGAAGCTGCCGCCAACCTTCCAGTCAAAGTCAAAACTCCCACCAAGGCTCTCCGAAGTTCGAATTCTCACTGGCACAGCTGAAGGCATTGCCATTCCCGGCTGTCTCTCTCACCTCCTCATCAGGCATGACTGCCCCTAAAGCAGAGTTGATATAAGAAACTATTTCCAGCTCTTGCAATTCACATTTTCATGCACTAGTTTGTGAAGGTGGGGCTGAGATTCTTTCTGTGAGCTGTGCCAGTTGGGGCTGGTCCCTTATTACATTCTCCCATCCCAGGTGTGAGGAGGAACAAATAGGTGATGGCACCTCAAACCACTGCAGCAAGCTCTGCTAGGGCTCAAACCTGCCGCTAGATAAATTGATTTGGACAGTGGAAATGATGCCAAGAAGATCACATTTTTATCACTCCAGAGATTATATCCCAAGACCATTGCTTTTCCAAGGGATTTTTTGGATGGTGTTTTCATGAAAAGATTAACTTTAACACAAAATAATCACTATTTATCTACCAGTTACAGAATCTTTGGTTAGTTTAAAAAAAAAAATACTGCTTTCTGATTTTGATATGCTATCAAAAGGTTTTCTGGAACAGATTAGATGTATTTTACATCAGTAAGGGGTGCCCTTTGCAAAAAACAAACCTTGATAGTTAGGAAAACAAGACTAAAAAGGCTCTATTCCTAAGTTGCTAATGAAATAAATGAAATTTAAATCTATCTGAATTGAAAGTGAAGACAGTGAAATTCCCAGGAGAATGTAGTATCTGAAGAGCACTGATGCTCTGTGCATATGATGGCATATGTGCATACTGCTTTTCCTAAGGTCTTTATTATGTTGGCTGACAAAATGCTAAATACTACAGTATAAAAAGGTGTTTTATTAAGGTAAATCTGAGATAAAGCTTTTAAAAGTGAATCTGAGTAGTATGGTAGCAAATACATCAAAGATTCCAGCTATTTAGCAGTATAGAATAAAAGTGCTTATCTTCTGGTTTTATTGTTAACAACATGCTTTCAGTTGCACATACTCTAGATTTCTTAATCATCAAAAAACATCATTACATTTGCACAAATAATGTAGGCCTTTGCATAATGTCATTATTATTATGGGAAATTTATGTTTGATTGAATAATAGTTTGTGACTTTTCAGACTAAAAGTATTATTGTTGTTGTTATTATTATTATTATTATTATGCTGGTGAAATCTATGTTAAAAATTCTTTTCAGTTTTGACTCATAGACCCTAATTTGTAAGAAGTATCAACTATATATCTGAGAAAGATGAAAAAAAAATCTGTAATTCCTCATCTTATTTTCTTTTAACACATTTTTTGAGTAAGTGCAATATATCTTTTTCATTCTGTCTTTTGAAAAAGAAGTGTTATACTCAAGTATTTGTCTCCAGGCATCAGGACTTTATTGAAACACTTTCATTACTTACTATTCCTTTTATGTCCCTTCCTAGTCATGCAATGTTAAAACAGGTTAATAAGAAATCAAAACCATCTGTTACCATGACAATTAAGGTAACAGATACAGCCGAAGTACAAAAATTAGCTGGGCAACATCAGAACTGAGTGACTGATTGTGTCCTTACAGGGGCAGCAGCAGTGTGCAGGAAACATGATAATTATGGAGATGGTGATTTCCCATCATTCTGTTTCCACAAATTGATGCTGTTCTGAAAATGAAAGAAGTGCAAAATTGTCCTTTACAAGCTCACGGGACAGACATGGAAATGCTGCTCATAAATATTTCATGTAACTGGTGAGGGTCATCATCAGGCTCATAATTCATTATGTATTTTAGCTGTGTAAAGTGCTTCTTAAAACTCAGGAGATTCTGCTTTAAAACAGACTATTCTGACTTGACCTTCCTTGGCATCTCACTTTATCGTTACTGTCCCCCCAGATGCCCATGAAGGCAGACAAATACAGGAATTATGCATGATGTAGAAACCATAGCTTGAGAACAACACAGTAGACATACTGCATCTGATCAAACCATCAATTTAACTGGACATTTTGCCTCCAGCAGGGACCAAGAGCAGGCATTTGGAAAACAGTGTGATCAATGAAAACTATTGGTTTTTTCTGCTGGCTTCTGGCATTTACTGGAGCAAATAATTATTCCATCTTCTCCTCTCTCCATCACATTCCCTAATTTAATCTCTCATAGGATGAATGTGTCTCCATGTTGCTGATCCTTCGTGTTTCTCTTTATAATTTTTCAAACAATTCTGTCTCATTTTGTGGGACTGAAGTAGCAGAACTGTCAGTATTACTCAGCATGTGTGTATGGTATATACAAAAGACATAAAGATGTTTTCTATTTTGTTCTCACTCCCAATAACAATAATAATTCCCAACATTTTACTTGACTTTTTGAAAAGTTCTAAGCGCTATGCACATTAGTTTCAAAAACTATTTCCAAAGTGGTAGTAATTAATTGTTCTGTTACAGATAATTAGGATTACTCTCCCTCCAGTACACTATTTTGCATTTTTCAGTATCATCAAGTGTTTTACTGTACAGTTTAAAATAGGATTGGACAAACTTCATCACCTCTTTTCCCATGACTTCAGTGACAGCTCTGAACAGCACAGGAGGTCCAAACAGAAATGGTACTAAGAGCACACTAGTAATTAGTAACCTCTCTCCCTCACGACCATCAGGTGACCATCGGCTTTACCTCTTTGTCTCCTCCTACCTTTCAGCTGTTTATTGATTCTGGATGGAATCTCAGTATCTTCTTACCCCATGAGAAATTAATTTTATAAAAGTACTTAATGTTTACAGTAATCATGTGGTGAACATATTTGTTGTTACAGGTTTCTCCAGGCAGGTGTGTAACAGCATTAGGGCCAAGCCTGAAAAATTTAGGGGAAAGTTACAAGGTCATTTGCTTTGTAATGGCCATTTTTCTTGTTTTCCAGCAAGTATTAACTAGACATTCTCACTTTGTGAGTATATGTTGATAACCCATGCTGTTCTTGTTTTGTATAATACTGTTGAATTTTTGTTGTATTATATGTGCTTATGTGTAGGCAGACATATGCATCACATGTGCATACACAGAGTTTTCTGTTGAGATGCTCCCCATCTAAAAACCATTAGAACTGACACCATGATTTGCAGATTTCACTGTTAGATGAGATCATCTTTACAGCCTTCTTACATAATCCAGGTCTTACTTTTGTCTTCCACAGAGAAGTAACAAATACACTTTTGTTTGACATGTTGATTTGGTAGAGACATGAATTTCTGCTGCAAGTGCCTGTGTCCCATCCCCTTGCTTTAACACCAGTAACTAGTACCTGTTCGAAGTGCCAGATTCTCCTTACTGCATCCGAAGTGGATGGAAACTGTGGTGCTGTGATTCAAGCAGGAGTGTGTGGATGTGCCTTGCCTTAGCCCAGCCCCACCAGGTATCTGTGCTAGGGACCTGCCCTGAGTCACTTCTCACCATGGGTGTATTGCACCCATTGTGTGGGTGTGCTGCAGGGTTATGACTCAACGTGACTCAACATGAACTTGTAAAGCCACTTCAGCCCAGGCTAAAACAGGTCTTAAAAGTCTTCATATGATTTAAAGATTTCAACTGATGAAGGATCTACCACGTTCCTTATTCCTGTGGACTTCATAATACCACAGAAAAAGTAAGATACCTTTTTCCAGAACACAACAGGGTCCTTGGGTGCAATGAGAAATTAAAATTCACGTCAATGCTGTTATAGAAACCTGAGGGGGAATAAGTAATATTCAGAGAGTATGGATATTAGGGGCAGTCAGAAGAATAGCTGTAGTTTTTGAGAGAAGCCAATCAACGAGGAAAATAGCACTCTTTTATGAACTCCATATCCAAAGCATCTTCATCATTTTTTGTCCAATCATTGTCTTCCTTGGCCACTCTCTCTGTCTTAAGTCAGCAGTTGTTTCAAGGAAGAAAATAATTTAACCAAAATGAAAAGCATAGTGATGTTCTGGAAAACCTTCAAATTTGCGTAAAAACAAATTTGCATGTAGAGACATATTAAAAAATATTAATTGTATGGGCTCTTAGCTTTTCCTATAATGACAAAAAAAACCCAAACCAAAAGAGAACAACAGAAAGAAAAAACCCCAACACCTTCTCTTTTTTATTCTCTCAGTGAGTTGAAAAAGTAACTTAGCAAAAGATAAATATTTCTTTTACTGTAAAAGCAAATATGCCAGACCAGCCTCAGAACAAGAGAGACTACAAATACAGACACAGTGATTGCTGACAGTCTTGGTTCTTGAATAAGCACTCCAATTGAGGTAGTTGGAATGATTCACTTATTCTCACTGGTGTCTGTCCAGGAGAGAGGACTTATTTCAGGAATGGCCTCAGTGCATCACAGCCTTCTTGTTATTCACTAGGTGCCTCAAACACTATAATGCTACTGCTTCCTAAATTTAGTATGTAAGTCCTTTCTACAGTGGAATACAAAAGAGAAGGAGTATTTAAAATCTTGAAGTAAATCACTGAAATTACTTGCTCCACCCCTAGGCCAAGAGTAAACATCTGCATGAAATGACAGAAAGATGCTGTATCAATACAAGCTAAAAGACAGCGCCCATAACATTAATTAATGGATACATTATTATTATTATGCACACATTATACATTGTATATTATTAGTATGCACACACTGTAAGAAAAACTGTGGGATGACACTAAGCATGTGTCTGACAGCAGTTACTTGAAAACTGTAAGATAGAACCCAAAGCCTTTCTCAACAGCCACAAAGTCAGAATCAGTCGGGGGATGATGCTTTTCTGCACAAAAGGATGTGAAGTAAAGCGGATGTGCATGAATTTTTGAGAGAGCAGAGCATCAAATTTTTCTCATTTACAAAGAGAAAAAAATGTATAAAAAGCTGATTGTATGTAATGTGTTTTATATTGCTCTTTGTTAGAAAAGCTGAATATTTGAGAGAGAGCAACATGAAGACTAATTACTTTCTCATATTCCTGATGTCAAAAAATCTTATGTGGCAAGGAAACAGCAGTACATCTCCTGATCTCCAGACAGCGTGGGAACAGTTGAATCATCCAGTCCCTCTGTCCTCTTCTTTGGTATGCATCATGAAAAAAAATCACATCTCCTTCTCCTTTCCCTCTACACATATACGTACACAGACTGATATTTTGGGAACTTTTGCAGAAAACCAAAAATACAGGCTTTGCATAAAAGATATCAAATAATGGTAGCAGAGATGACAGTTACATTATTATGAAATTACTATTCACATCCATATCAAATACAGTTGTAGGTGTAATATCTTTATTTATTGGTTTCATATAAATTTCCTTCCTAAAGCTCAGGCATCTATCATGAGTCATGACAGAAGTACATCAAATCTTTTTCCTGAAGGAAATCTTACTGAAATGGAACTGTGGATTTGCATTTGTCAGAATGCATTTACTTAGCATATGAAATCGTGTCATGGCAAAAGTCACCACAGTAATTTTTTTTTAATTGGTGAAGTGTCAAGACCTGCTGACCATGGTTCACAGAAGTTTACAGCTGGCTAACAAAAGGGAAGAAAACTTTCTTTACCACTGGATTAAAGACTGTCAAGATTCCTGTTCATAAGCATTTTTAAGGATAAATTTTGTCTGTAATTTTGCTTGTCTGCATTCCAGGTTCTTAACTGAAAAACAGTGCTTATGGTGCATATCACACCATTTGAATCTGATAATACTTGCAATTGCACTGAATTTATATTATATTTTTAAGTCACGTACAGGAACACCTTAGTGTTTCCTGCATATGGGAAAGTGTATCTTTTAGGAGAAGATTTATATACAAATTGGCTTTTAGGAATTCTTTTCTGGCTTCAAGATACAATGCCAGCACTGAAATCCAAATGAGGTTCAAATTCACATGTCATCAGATTTTATTAATTTCACTGGCACTGCAGCCACAAGTCATTTGATCCTAAATAATTTTATTTCAAGCTGTGTGAATTGCAAGAGAGAACAACAATCAGACTCCCAGGGTAGCTTCCCATGGAGCACTGGCAGTGGTCTCACATATTGACCTAGTAGCTTAGGAGGATTTCTGTCATGGTGAAGAAGGTTAAATGTGTGTTGATTTCAGAAAGTAGACAAATACCTACCAGGGAAGTACTATGAGAATATTAAACTAATTTGCGCTTTTAACTATGGTATATGGTTTGATTACAAATGGGCCAATTTCCTCCTTCATCTAACACCTAAGTTTTATGCATTTTTCATCTCCAAAATTAATTGCAGTTCTGTATCCCAAGCTTCTGGGATAAGTCTTACCCTTTCTTATTTTTCCTTGAGGAAATTATGTCCAAGGATCTCTGACATTGGAGAAGCTTAGATTTAAAAATATAATTAAGAAAAATATATAACCATCTTTTTGTTTGGTTTATAGTTATCCTATGTGATTGCCTTACATGTATATGACTAATATTTGCCTCTGAAGGTATTGTGATGTCATATTTTGAAGCAGATACTATTTTTTCTCTGTCACACAAATAACACAGATGAATCCCACTTCCTTTATGTTTACTGAAAGAAGCACAAAAGCTGTCTTGCACACAGGCAAGTATTTTCTCTGTGAACAGTTACAGAAACTTCCCAATGCACTTCCTCTGAATCCAAGTCTTCCTTAAGTAAGTTTACACCAACTTGTTCTTACAGTTTCCTGCCTCCTTTTCTCACAATGCGTCATTCAAAAAAGCAGGGGTTTGCCACTTTGAGGGCATCATCACTATGTAGTGTGTTAGGAACCAGCATATTACTCCATTGTAAACAGTTAATCTCCATTTTGATTTTCATGGAAAGTGGGCTTCTGCTGATCTGTAAATTCGGCAGAAATTATGAGGGTGAGGAGGAGGCTGATGATTCCAGAATTTGTGTATCTATTTCTGCTTTAAAATCCAGAAATAACTGTAATGACAGTGCTAACAGGAAACAGAAGTTGGAGGGGTAGTTTTATTTTTTTTCTTCGATCAATTGTATCACAGACCAAGCAAAGTAAGTCAGTATTAACTAATAATTAGTTAACAGTGTTAACTAATACAAAGGCTCGGTATTAACTGCGTCTCATATAGCAAACAGTCATCAATAAAGACTTGGTACATTGGTTAATTGGTTACTACAGATCAAAATGTTTCCATCACAGAGGCAAGCAGAAGGCTTGAGGCTAGTATATCACACCAGAAGAAATGAAGGCGTTGTTTTGTTTACTCACTTTTAAGAAATACATATCCTTTACTTCATTACTGGGAAATAGAGCTTGTATGTGTTCCCAAGCTAAAACTGACTGCACAGGCTATTTTTCTCACAGGTCAGATGTGAGGAAACAGAACCATTTCACTTCCTTCATAATCTCTATATAAAGAGAAGAGGAAAAAGGGACCAGACCTATTGTTCTTACAGTTTCCTGCATCCTTTTCCACTATGCCTCATTCAAAAAAGCAATGGTTTGCCACTTTGAGTACATCATCACAATTTAGTGTATTGGGATATTTAATGAGATATATATATATATATGGCTTCTGCAGTACACAGACAATATCAGAAAAGCCCTTACTGATAAAAAGGTTGTATGTGAAAGGTAGCTTCTGAGTTTGTGGGGTTTTTTTCATATAAAATATTGTAGCTCCTCATTGAAAGTGTTCTCTTGCTTTCAAGTTAATAAGATCAAACTACACAAATAAATAACTTGCCCAAAAATATCAATAAACTATTTTTGGGTTTCCTTTTCTCAGCTGTTTTGCTTAACTCTTCAGTCAATTGAGTGGCTATGATCAAATATAAACAAGAGAAAGGTTTGAATTATAGAATCATAGAATCATAGGATGATTTAGGTTGAAAAAGACCTCAAAGATCATCAAGTCCATCATTACAAAACACATTTGGTCTACTCTTGGCTGCCCTAGTCCCAGGTTTTTTGCCAGGACTGCAATGTCTCTTATTGAAATGGACTGGGAAGTGGGACAAGAAATTTCTGCTCTTACTCATCAGTGAGCTGTAGATGGAGATGTGGGGAAGCAAGCATGAGCCCACTGTGTGCTCCTGGGAAGCCCTGCTTTGCTCTCCAGTGCTATTCCTTCTATCTCTATGACATCCTCTACAAAGGAATTTCAGGGATCATGCCTGAAGCTTGCCCTCACTGTCTCTCAGCCATTTGTAAGACACCTACAAAAAGAAGCACTACCAAAACATTTCCCTTGAAGAAACCTGCTAGTACATCACTCCATGAGTCAGGAGAGGACAAGGAGCCTGAGATAGCCTCCAACCTTTTGGTTCGGGTTCAGGCTAAGAGATCTAGGCTGCTACCTTAGCCAGGTAGCAGCAGTGCTTAGGTTCTTGCAAAGAATCAGTGTTGCCTTTTATCACAACTGTTTTTTGATCTACCTACTGGGGAGTGCAGAAGACATAAGAATTCAGGACACAGCTTTTCAGTCAGAGAGGTGACTGTACATTCTAATAGCTTCCTGATTAAGTTATTTTCTATAAGAGAGTCAAACTGCTCTTAGCCTGAAAGAAAAGGCACATGGGAAGAGTAATGATGCAAAGTGTTACTTTTCTTCACATTTTATTTCATATTCCAGTATAAGAAAGATATGTGCTTCATGCACTCAAGAGCATTCTCTCTCCTCTGTCAAAGACACAAATCCTGGCCAATGACTTTAGTGGAAAGCACACACAAGTTGACAGTTCCATGAAAAAATGCGTGGATAGCAAAAGATGCAATCATCTCTCTGTATTTATGCACATATATCCGTTTCATCCCACCAGTCTGTAACACCCTCATTTTATGATTAATTTAAAGAACTGTAAGATCTGAACTTTTTTTTTCCTAAAGGAACAGGGAGAAATAAAGTATTTGGCAATGATTCCACTTAAATTCAGAAAGTTATAACACTATGTAGGCTTAGCCCAAATTCTACCAAATATAGCCCTGCTAAAAAGACTGGAACAGAACATGATGTTTCAAAAATAAAGAAATTACATTTATTTAGAACACTTGAATGCATGTTAATTAAGTGTATTTCCACTCTGCTGAAATCATGGGTTTAGTTCAAATAACTTTTATTGATTTTGCATTACAAGACTGTCATTAGCGTTCGCTAACTGAGTGAAGTTCCAATAGTAATAGCTTTTCTTCAGGAATTATTTATACACTGATAGGAAAACTAGATCCTTCTTCTCTGACATCTTGAGACTCTCAATGCAAACAGAAAAAGTTTCAGTTCTGTGTATATTTTATTTATATTACTGTCAAATTCAAAAAATGGGGTCTATGAATGGTTTCTGTGAATAGAAATGGTAGTGCAATGAAAATGCTACTGTATTTCGTAATCAGATTCTGCTGTCAAGTATACTGACATAAGTTCAAAGTTATGCTCCTCAAAGTGATGGAATTATCCCAGCTTTTATAAGAATACATGTGAGCTGAGGTCATGTAGGTGAAGACAATGATCAAAGGAGACGAGGATTTGGCTGTGGGGGTCAGGGTCAGCTGCAAAGCAGCTGCTGGAGGGGCAGCCACAGCCAGGGCCAACCTTGTCCCAAGGGAGCTGCCTTCATCCCAGGTTCTGTGGCAGGGCCTGGCCAGAGCTGCAGCCCCACTGCATTGCTGCCCCACTGCATTGCTGCCCCACTGCATTGCTGCCCCACTGCATTGCTGCCCTGCATGTCCCTGGCCGTGGGCTGCTGGTCCAGACCCCACGGTCCTGCCCACGGTCCTGCCCACTGCCCGGGCTGGGGGTGGCAAGGTGGAGCTTTTGCCAGCAAAGATGGCCACTGCCTGTCTTGTCATCATGCACAGATCCCAGCTTCCCTTGCTAATCCCTTACAAGAAATGTGGATAAAGAGATGCAATTGGAAATAGATCTTCAAAATAAGTCAAGATGTTCGGAAGGGAAAAAAGAGAAAAACATAAGACAGGACAGAAAAAAACCCATAAAAATTAGAAAGTGTGAAGATAGGAGAGTTTGGAAAACATATTAAAGCCAAGCTATATATAGAGAGGAAGACCTTTAATTATCAGACTCCTTCCTAGAGCCACCACAGATGGAGCACACAGTATCTTAATATTCTTCCTATACCTGACTGAAACATCAGAGAAATGTCACAACAGTGTTGTTTTTAACAAATGAAGCATATTTGAAAGCACATGGGGGTGTTTTTGCTCTAGAGGAATTTAGGTAAAATAAATAAACTAGATTATTGCTATCTTAAAAAATATATTACACAGAGGGGATTTTATATTTTATTTATCTTAACATATGAAGAACATCACTGTGGACAGAATAAGGAAGGAACTAAAATCCTTGGGAAACTGATATTAATGGACAACAGCTAGAAGAACAGGCTGAGTCAAATTCTGACCAAGAGGGAGAATCACTCTGTGATATAACAAACCCATGAATCCACAATACAGAAGGTACCAAAGCACAAGGAAAAGGCAAGTTGGAATACAAACCCCTTGATCATCAATACAGTGCAGGAAAACTTATGCAGAAAGAAAGGTTAAAGGGGGAAATTAAAAGTCTTGCATAACTGATTATAACTGAAAACTCTTTAGGGAAAAAATAGTAAGATGGAAACTAAAATGTAAGTGAAGTAATGCAACTGTAAGGAAAAGGACAGATACATTTATATACACAGCTAAAAGCAGGGAATATAAAAAGAAGGGAGGGTTATGTGTATAATATGGGAGAGATGTGAAATTTTGCTTTCAGCACTTCTTCCCACCTCGTAACCAGTTTCTGACAAATTCAGTAATGTGCCAGAAGTTTCCTGAAGTAGCTATTAACAACCCTCCCAGATGGAGATCATTATTCAGTGGAATAATGAGGAATAATCAGGGAGGAATAATGAGGAATAATCCCATCAGGAAGGGATAACATCCTATTTCATCATCAAATTACACTGCACTTCCACATTCAGGGAGCAAGAGGAAAGAGTAAAAGGTAGGAGAACAATGAGAGCTGCTCAAGAATCCAGGGTGACGGAAGTTGAGTAAATAAAGGTAATGAAGGAGGTTAAGACTGTTTTCAGACTAGCTAGGACTTCAGTAATGAAAATCCTAGGGCTTCAAAAGAAAAAAGTATACTGAAGGACTGCAAAGGTAACCCAAATAATTTTTAAAAAGTAATTTGAATATAGCCTTATAAGACCTCAAGGCAGTTGTTATCAATATATAAATAATTTTATGAATAAATACATATGTTAATGTCAAAAAGTACAAAGAAAAGTTAATCTTACCCCTCCTGACTCTACAAAATTATAGAGAATATATTTATAAAAGAGGATGTAGACATTGTCATGAATAAACTGTAAATATGGCAGCAAGATCGGATGAATTTATAAGGATCTAAAAGGAGTTTTAATTTCAGTAAGATACTTATTTGATAGTATCATGCAAGCAAGAGACACTCTTTTCTTTTGGAAGAAACAAGGGTAGTTTTAAAATTTAAAGAGGGGTGGTATTCAATCAGCTGCTTAGGCAGGTAAATAAAAAAAAATCACCTCCACCTTTTGAGATGCACAGATGAAATCTCCTGTAGAAGTCTGCCAAAATCATGAGGAATAAAAGTTGCTCTTTTCCAGTATCTTCCATTTGATTGCTTTTAAAGCTTTCATTTGACTGCTTGCTCTTTTCAATCAGTTGAAATATTTGGTGAAAGAGAAAAGGATTCAGTTTTTTTAATACAGGCAACTTTTACAAGGACCACAATAGACATGTACAAATTAAATGTTTAAAGGAGAGACTGGGGAAAATTGGTTCGATAGTGAACAATATGGAAAGGATACTATTAATTCTGCATTGAGGAGTTTTAGAGACAGTAGATATCTTCATCCAGGATCCCATACATATTTCAGTGCTGACACAACACACTATGGAGGTTGCTGAGAAAGAAGTTATTATTTTCCTTTCTAGGATGTGCCTGCACAAATGTGAGTAACTATGTTTTGGTGAGTAACCACATTGCTGTAGATCCACCATTTGCATGACAAATGCTCCTTGCAAAGGTGCTCTCCTTGTATAGAAGGAAAAGAACAAAACTCCCATTGTTGTTACTGTCTGCTATCTGGCTCTCTGTGGAAAGGATTTCTACATCCACCATGGAAAATCTCATAGCCTTAAATGTAGGATGCCCTTTTGATGGAGAAACAATCCCAACAGGACTGGTAGAACTGGCAGGTTCTTTGAAATATGGATGCCATTTCATAGAAGGTAAAAACAGCACATGATGAAACTGATGTTTTTAAAAATTGCAAAAATGTAAGGTTGGAAAGAGGTTGTAAACTGTAACACAGAACATACATGCAGAAATTTACAAAAGTAAATCTTTTATTTTTTGAAAAAAACCAGGCAGTAACAACAAACCTGTTCTAAAGTCTGAGACAGCAAATATTTTTAAACATCTCCCATTGGTTTCTAGCCCTAATCTACTTGTCTTTACACTAAAGAACCAGGATAGAACAAGTTCCCAGAACTCCTGATGAGCTGCAAGTAAAGGAGTATATTGACAGAGATTGTAAAACCTGCTCCACAGCATTATGTATGCGGAAGAATTTAGAAAGGCAATGACAAATAACCTCAGGGCCATTTTTCTAAACTTGGAGAACCAGATGCAAAATGGAAACTGGACCTGAATACATACTTTATAAGGCTGCAAGTTATTTGAAGGTGTTTTAATTAAAAAAAAAAATCTGAGCATGTATCTTACTTTAGTGCAAATAAGGTGGTACGTGAGACCCACTAATTGTAATAAGAACATCAAAAGCAGTAGATTGTAGACATAGCACACCCCCATCACCTGATGAACACCAGACCCTGCATCTGTTTCTGAGTTATGTTTATTTTTAGAAATGAGTCTCAACATGTGTAAGTTTTCAGAAACCAATAGTGAGTTCAGAGCTGATAAAAGACACCGAAACCAGTTTTAAGCGGTATTGCCCTTAAATGAATAAAATTCTTTTTGGTTTTTAGTACCAATGACCATACATATTTCTGGTCACATACCAAATTGTAAAAGTATGCCTTTTCTAAGAATAAGGTATTATTGATGTATAATTTAGTTCTGATTCTAAGAGTTGTGGGCAGCAAAAGAACCTTGCACTTCAATCCCCTTGGGTCATTAGACGTGGCCTTCCTAAGACAATGATCATTTTCTCTAATTCTGATCTTGTAAAAGGATGAGTGCTTTAATATCAGTATATGTAATCTAACAGTTTCTTCACATAAAATACAGTAGAATTAGGAGAATAGTTTAACTCTTAGCTATTCAGAACTCTGAATTGTAAGAAGGTACATTAAAAAGAGAATAATAGGTGAAATACCTAAAAATACAGGGAAAAAAGGTCCTATTCTGGTTCTGTTTAAAACATAAATCAAGGCACTTGAATCAAGTATTTCATGAACTGAAGGCTGAATCTACTGTATCAAAAGAGTATCACTAATGATACATTTTGGTGGATATTTTGTCAAAAACCTTCTTTGCATATCTAATATGAGCACTGGGAAATGCTATAATACAAATCTTTCCAAACCAAAAGACTTAAAAGTCAAAATTGTTTGGGTCACTTGCACTGGCAAGTGCAGGTACAGAGAAGTTACTAACTTCTTACTAACATGCATGAATACTGTTTTCCCCAGTTCATCCTGTAGCAAACAGGATATTCTCCAGACAAACAAAATGAATTGCCATTGAGAAGCCACTGAAAAGCTTTAATTATTTATCTCAATAGATGCTAAGTCTGGCATGATGGGCACCAATAAAGTTCTGAACAGAAGATCCCTCCTCAGGCTGGAGGTTTGCAGGGGCTGATCAAGGGAGGGAAGGGAGATCCCATATTCAAACATAGAAACCTTGTACTGGGACTCTCTGAGGCAAAGATGCTTTGTCCATATGTAGATCTCTGGAAGTAGAAATTAATTTGCTACATGTCATGTAATTTTTATTATTTCTGCTCAATCTTTGAACTGAACTTTGAACACAAAGCAAGCAGGTAAGTTTATGGTACAGGAGCTGGAAATGAGACCCAACAACCTGATTCCCAAACTATCCACCTGAACAGCTTCAGAGAGATGCTATACTACAGGGAAAAGTATTAATCTCTCCAGTAAGCAATGACCTGACATTTTCACATGACATATCACGGGTTTAGTGAAACGTACAGTTATTGAAGATACTTCAGAACTGTTTGACACTTGGATATGTGGGAATAGTTCATGCTAGGGAACTTCCTATTTGTATTAGTCTTTGTGTCTTGTACAAACTGCTGCAGCCAAGTGATTCCCATTAATGTAAAAAGAGAGCTCTTGCTGAAAAGATGCAAATAATAAAACAGCAACTCAATTAAAATAATAAAACTTCCAGATCACTCACTCAATTAAAATAATGAGATGTCCAGAATACTCTTACACATAAACCTCAAAATTATTTTGACAATAAAAGTATTTTGGGGTCCTTACACTAACTTATAGCTAAAGATATATACATATATTAATGTTTCAAACTCCAGTGCCTGAATTAGCACACAATCACTGTAAGAAGCAAAGGTAATTAGAACCCAATCACCTACTGATAAGTGATTTAAAAACCTCTTCTACAAATAGCTCTGTATAACTAATAGAATTGCAATATGCAATTTAGCCATGGAGGAATGGTTACAATCATTTTACTTGCAGAGATACTGATGTGACAGTAGCTCCAAGTAAGTGTCCTATGATGCTAAATTGGCCTTATCTAAGTCTATAAAATTGTAATAATTAGGTATAATATTTTAAAAAGTTATTTCTTTAATGTAGGCTATTTTGAGGAATTTTAACTGAGAATGTGATCGATTGTGCAGTTTGATCACGAGTGTCATTGGAGTTGCAAAAGCTTGATAATGGTATATTTCTGGGAAGAATATTTTGTCTGTTATTTTAACTACATGCTAACATATTTGCAATTTTCAGAAACTTTAGTTAGCAGCGAAAGGATATACCATGTATTTCAAAGAGCAAAGAAGATGAATGTCTGCTTTAAGTTCAAAATGTAGCTATCTTAAGAAGCAGAAAGGATAAGGTGCTTAAGTGAAGTAGAGCAGCCTGCAACAGCAGTCTGGAAAGAGAAACATTGGAAGAGTTGTGAAGAAAGGTGAAGTGGAAAAAGAGAAGAAACAAATTAAGAATGAGAGAAATATATGAAGCAGCAGACTATCAGCTCAGCAGGACTGAAATCAGACCAGGTTGTCAAAAGGTCAGGCCATGGCATGTGTTACACTCCCTCCAGAAGCCAAAGTAGCTTGGAGGCAACTTTGTTAGTGTACTGTAGGAAAAGACTAGATCTACAAGAGTGACCTAATTGCATCCTTCCAGTACCTGAAGGGAGCCTACAAGAAAGATGGAGAGACACTATTTACAAGGGCGTATAGTAATAGGACAAGGGGGAATGGCTTCAAGCTGAAAGGGTTTGGATTAGATATAAGGAAGAAATTCTTTACTGTGGGGGTGGTGATGCACTAGAAGAGATCGCCCAGAGAAGCTGTGGATGCCCCATCCATGGAGATGGTCAAGGCCAGGTTGGATGGGGCTTTGAGCAACCTAGTTTAGCAGAGAGTGTCTCTGTTCATAGCAGGAGGGGTGGAACTAAATGATCTTTAATGTTTCTTACAACCCACACCATTCTATGATTCTACCCAAGGGAATACACAGAAGTTTAGAAAACACAGCCGAGACAGCCATATGGACCAAGAGCTCTGGATGTGGAGATAGGTGAGCTCTTGCCTATTCTTCCCTGTAAGGCTGATGTATGGAGCTATTATCCAGGCCACTTACTGTGTGCTATGTGAAGTTGATGCATACGGTAGTGATGGTGGAAAGAGGAAGCATACAGAGGAGGGCAACCACTTATAGCTGGGCCTATATGGCATAATAGGCCATCCTTCACCAGTTACCAGCAGAACCTGCACTAGGGATTATATTAAGTACCCTAAGCCTCACAGAAGTGATTTTTCCCCTGTACCCAGCATGGGTGATGCCACACCTCGAGTCCCGTGTCCAAGTTCTGGGTCCTTCAATTCAGGACAGACATTGAGGTGCTGGAACAAGTCCAGAGATGGGCAACGCAAGGCTCTGAAACACAAGAGCAATGAGGAGTGGCTGAACGAGCTGGGGGTGTTCAGCCTGGAGGAGGCTCAGTGGAGACCTTATCGATCTCTACAACCACAGGAAAGGAGGGTGTAGGCAGGTGGGGGTTGGCCTCTTCTCCCAGGGAACCAGTGACAGGACAAGAGGACATTGTCTCAAGCTGCACCAGCAAAGGTTCAGGATGGACATCAGGAGGGATTTCTTCACAGAAAGGGTGATTAGACATTGGAATGGGCTGCCCATGGAGGTGGTGGAGTCACTGTCTCTGGAGCTGAGTAAGGAAAGATTAGATGTGGCACTGAGTGCCATGGTCTAGTGGACGAGGTGGTGTTCAGCCACAGGTTGGACTCGGTGATCTCAGAGGCCTTTTCCAACCAGATTGTTTCTGTAATTCTGTGAAGGCGGGCTCCGCACAGCCTCAGCCTCTCTCACGACTCACTAAGCCGGGACGGCCGTGACGGCAGGGCAGCTGAGCATCCCCTGATTTATTGGGCAGTTTCTCCGGGGGCCTGTGCAGTCCGGCCGAGCCAGAGAGCGAAACATCCGCGCACCGGGGTCCGAGCGTCCGCGCCCCGCGGANCGCCGCCGCATGCGGATGGTCCGCGGCTCCAAAAGATGGAGGGGGTGACGCTGAGCGAGGCGGAGCAGCGCTACTACTCCGACCTCTTCTCCTACTGCGACACCGAGAGCACCAAGAAGGTGGCGTCCAACGGGCGCGTCCTGGAGCTCTTCCGCGCCGCGCAGCTGCCCAACGACGTGGTCATGCAGGTACGGCCGCCGCCGCGGGGCCCTCGGGGGTCGGCGCGCCCGGGCACCGCCCCGCCGTGCCGAGATGGCCCCGTCCCGGCCCTTCCCCTCCGCCCGGCACGCAGCCCTTGGACGGGGGTTGTTCCGCCGGCGGGCACTCGGGGTCGCAGAGTGTTTAGGGTTGGAAGGGACTTCCGGAGATCGTCTCGTACAATCCCCTGCCGAGGCAGGGTCATCCAGGGCAGGTGACACCGGAACGCGTCCAGGTGGGGTTTGAGTGTTTCCAGAGAGAGACACTCCACGACCTCCCTGGGCAGCCTTTTCCAGTGCTCTGCCGCCCTCAGTGTAAGGAGGCTCTGCCTCGTGTTGAGGTGAAACTTAATGTGATTTAGTTTATGGTCATTGCTCCTCATCCTGTCGCTGGGCACTACTGAAAAGAATCTGGCATCATCTCCTCAACACCCGCCTTTGAGATATTTTTATGCCTTAATGAGACCTCTCTCAGTCTTTTCTAGACTAAACAGGCCTAGCTCTGTCATTCTGTCCTGATCAGAGAGCTCGAGACCCCTGATCGCCTTTGTGTCCCTCCTCTGGACCCTCTCTGTTGGCTCATTGTCATTCTTGTAGTGAGGAGCCCAGGACTGGGCGCAGTCGAGCTCCCCACACAGAGGAGGGAGGTGTTGCCTGACCGGCCACCTGAGCCCCTCCGGCTGCCAGGGGAAGGGCAGGGGGCACACTGAGTTCTGTGCCAGCCCTTATGGACCTCCGACTGCAGGGCTGGGAAGGGGCTGCTGGTGTCTCTGCCGGCAGCGTCCAGCGACTGGTAGGAAAATATTCCGTGCCGACAGAGGCCATCCACAGTGTGAGAACCCCGGAATGTTTGGAGGTACAGGTGAGATTGTCCCCATGATCTGCTGATGAAGAGCAACACTGAAGGAAATCTGGGTTTGTATCAGTGGGAGCTACTGACACTGGTTTACTTCGCCTAAGCCATTCGGTCTTTCTTGGACGTTACTTGCCAGAAGGAATTAACTTACCTGTAGTCAGCCAGATGTTTCTAACAATGAAAAATGTGGTGTTAAGACTGACACGGGCCCATACTTGCAATATGTATGTACACAGTTTTAGCATTCCCTTGGCCAGGTTACATCTAAAAGGTGTAGCAGGATTGCAGCGCTACCTGCAGAGGAAAGGGAAAGTCTGCTTTCGTGTGCGTATGTTATTGTTTGAGGAACGTATTGCCAGTGAACCATTCTTATGAACAGCTATTTGTAATAATTTGCTGCTTCTGCAGTTCCCTCTGTCATTGTTCAGTGCTTTAAAGTTTACGTAGTCTTTTAAGCTGCTGTGGGTAAAGCTGTATTTAGAAAGCCGTGCCGCCTTTTATGCGGTTTCATCCTCAGCCTAGTGAGATAAGCAGCCCTTTTAACTAAGTATTAAACTTACTGTTGCTGGAAACACAAATTGCAGGATACTGAAATTCAGTGCCAGGAGAACACTTACTGACTAGGGTTACTGTTGGTGTGTTTTGGGCCTCCCAGCTTGGTTAGTTGAAATGAGTTTAAGACACTGTGAAGTGGAGGAGGGCTGAATAAGAAATGGTTCTTCCTGGTAAAACCAGTAATCTCTTATTTGATGACTTGCTAGACTGGACTTCATGGTAAGAGAGTCTGCACGCTCAGTATTATGAGGAAGGTTTCTCAAGGGCCACCGACTGCTGCTTTTTGTGTGTGGCCAAGCAATTTCAGAAAAGTCATCCTAGGGAAAGTGTTTACATCTTTGCTGTATTTAAAAATTTCTTTTACATAAAACTTGTCTAAATCAGTGTATAGTAAGCTAGTGCTAGAGATTTTGTTTTATGCAGGAATTTAGTGCAAGGACTTGGAAAGACTTGGAATTTTGAATACAAGTGTCCACAGATTATATCCTTTTTCTTTTGCAGAGGAGGTCAGATATTTTCCTGCAAAGTAGACTGTATCTGAAGAAGAGAGACTACTCAGGCGTCATTCCATGGGTCCTAAATAAATTAACTCAAGAAGCAGACCAGGCTTATCACTGTAGTGATCTCAAGGAGAACCTTGCAGTTAAAATGGCAAGCAAGATATTAGATTGCCTGAGGAATGAGACTGTAAATAGTACAAAGAAAGTTGAAATGCCCTTAGCAGTTTGACCCATTATGAGTATCTTGTGCAATCACAGTTGGTCACCTGTGAAGTACCTTGTACTTCAAAAAAATTTAGTTGTCTAGTTATTTTATGTTCTTATTTAAATATGGCTCTATCTCAGGTTAACGCAGGCATGAATATATTGGATTGAGGTTCTTCAAAGGGAAAATGCATTTGATGCTTTGGAAGCTGAGACTATGTAACTTAAACCTCAAGATGAAATAGCTTAAGAAATAAAGAAACCATGAAGGAGATTTTCTTTTGACCACATGGGTGCTGTGTTTTTACCTGTTCATTTGAAGCACCTGATGCTTGTGGGGAAATGAACTTGATTCAGTTACCCAATCCTTACATAATCCTGGAATGCAAGTGTAGTACTGGTCACATGAATGCTAAGTATGTTTGTGGGTGTGCAAAACAGTGTAAAATTGTCCCTCTTCAAGCTCAGGGGGACCAAGTAGTCCTGAGGAACTACCTTGGAGTTTTTCCTCATCAATACTACAGGTTGGTGGGTACCTTTGAATAGTTCAGAACTGATTGTGTTGTAAATGAAAATGTCTGACAGTTGCATTTTTAGACTCATAACTTGTGCTTGCAAATATGTTGTCTAGGCTGGATATATGTACAGCCTTTCTTGCAAAGATTTGTGTCCTTGTGAGAGATCTGTCTCACAGGAGCAAAAGTTAATACATGTGTCTCATTGTTACTAACCACTTTGATTTCTCCCTCTGAGGGACGTTGTCAGCTGCCTGTTAAGTGGGGATAAATGAACATACAGAAGACTGAAACAGTTACGGGTGTTGTATACCAAGCTACAACATCCTGGAAGAGAAAAGCTAGGTGTCTATTTTGCACACGTTTACTGAAGGACAACTTTATTATCAGAATAAAATTACCACACCAAAGATGCATCTGTGGGAACACCAGTCTTTATTAATCCACATTTCTTCTTTTTTATGCACATCTCTGAAATGGGCATTAAGGTAGAAGACTTGCATAAAAGAGCGAATAAAAGTACGTGTGTTGGGGTAAGAAGTCCAGCTACTTCACAACAGTTATGAGTCTTCAGATTGCTGTCAGGGTTTCACATTGCAGCTGAAAAAATCTAATGGTGAGTTGGCACTGAAGAAGGTGGTTCTGTCTTCCCTCAGCCATTCTTCTCCTTGCAAAGACACTTGAGCCTGTCCAATGCTATTGTGTGCTGGCATCAGGGGCTATGTAGGCAGAAAATTAATCACAGCTTTTTGTTGGTTATAACTCTCTATCAGGTGACAGTGGGTTTGAATGAATGTCAGTGCTAGCACAAGAAAGGAGGCGGGAAGACTCTTCGACAGAGGGGAATTAGAGAACTTTCCTTGTTCTAGAGTGATTGGGTATTTTAGTAGTGACCTCGCATGGGGTTTGTGGTAGCTTAAACCACTGGAAGATGGAGCTGGCTCTGGCTTTTTTTTGGACAGACAGTGAACTGGTCCAGGGAGTTTGTTCAGCCAAAAGACAGAAGATTTTGTCAAATTTAATTCTCACGTGCCTCAGCTTTGGCTCAGTTGCATGTGCGTGCATTGGTGTTTTTGTACGCAAGCAGTGTGACACAACACGAGTGAATCCTGAGGAGCTGTCATCCACCGTATCTATGTACGTCAGAAACTGCCCTTTGCTGGAGTTCAGACCTGATCCTGTGCCCTCAGCATTAGCTGGGATTCATTGTGTGCCCTCCCAGGGTTATCTGCTAGGTTAGCTTGATACAAAAGAAATGTAGTTGCCTGGAGTGGCTGCGCAGGGGAGTGTGCTCAGGAAATTGTCTTCAAAGGCGTGTTTCACATCTGACCTAAAACGCTTATGTATGCAAGCTAATAAAGTCAGTTTCTGGTGTCTCTGCACTGGTGGTGAAATTGCTTGTAAAATCTACAGTTAGCCAAAAAATTTATTGTGAAAGTCATTACTTGTGCATGGAATGAATATAGTAGCTGTTCCATTTGTTTGATTTCTAGAATTCTTACTTCGGTGAGTTAATCATAGAATGTTTTCTGAATTTGTACTCTTGATTATGAATCACAGAACCTTCACCAGACAAGAAGCAAGTCAGTGGTGCATATGATATTCATCTGAAAATTAATAAGTCAAAGCATCTTGCTTTAAAATACAACATTACTATAAAACTACAGATATTTGAGTATTGGCATGTATTTTCTCTAAAATGAATGAGCTGTTGTCTTCAATGCTGGCATTGTATAGCATTGTTACCTGACTTCTAATTTAATGTTAGTCTTTGAAATGACAGATGAATCAAACAATTATTCCCAGTTACTTCAGTTACAGGAGGCTTCCATTAGTCCACTAAAAACCTAATGTAAAGCTATTTTTGGCTCTTGTTAGCCACTTTCAAGCTTTTTGTTTGTTTCTAAGGAGTCTTTGCAGGCAGATTAGTTTTGCTTGTTCTTGTTTCATTGATGGAAAAAATTACTCTGGTTGTCTGTCTCAACTCTCTGTCAGAGTTTGCTGCCCTCACAGCAGAACTTGTAAGAAAGTGCGTACCAGTGCTGCGGCTACTTCGTAGAGAAGTCCATATTCTATGTTGCAGGCATATGCTGCCTTCTGTTGTTCTTGAGGTGGTGGTTTTTGGCAGATAGAGGGAACAGAAGATGCAGTGGTGGTTTCCTCAAATGCCAGAACTCATCTGCTGACAGGCAGCACAATTATAAATGGAATTGGAATCCATAGGCAGAACATGGCAAAATGAAATTGCAGGTTCTTGATTTTAAATGTTGGCTTCTTTGTTGGGAAATGGATATAGAGAGAAAGGGATCTAAGAAAATAACAGCTTGTTCACAATTATTTTATTGTTGCAGTTACTGTTTCAGTGAACTTTCCTACAGAAAGACTACCTGTTTGTCAAATCAGTAGAATCTACTAAATACCAACTTTGAATGGAAGCTGATCCAGGGCATGCTTAGGATTGCCTGTGTGGTAGCAACATCCAGAAGACTCAGACTCGTTCTGGTTAATTTGCTGAGTTTATTATTCTTTCAGAACTGATGGGGTAAGAAATTAGAATTCCTTATGCATGGCAAATTTCATGCTTTCCTTTCAGTCATTTAGAGTACATTTAAAATAAAAGCACTTTTAGATCTTTAAAAAATCTATTCTGTATATAAAGCTTTCTTCTCTAATACTGACATATAACTAGTCTGCAAGAGGCCCAAATTTAAAAAAAATCACTTTATTTAATCCAACTCATACATTTTGTTTGGGTTTTTAAAATTATTCTTTTAAATCTTATATTAAAATGTCACATAGAAAATATTTTAAATTAGTTTAGATTTCTTCTGAGGCAATATTCACAACTGGTCATTCTCAAGGTATTCTTCCAGTGTAGGTACCTCTAACTATAGCAATTTTCGTACTAATCTGTAGTATTTTTTTAGCCTGAGCACCATAAAATTGATGAATCTGTAGACTTTGGATTATAATCTTACATAATTTACATAAAATTTTCATGTAGTTATATATATTTTCATATAAAAGATGTTTGGACGGATATATTATGCTGTATCCCAGTCCTCATTTCATAAACAAGACTTGTTAAAAACCTGTTGTAAATAGAAACAGTGCCTGGATCTGCAGTTAAAAATACCTGATTTGTGGATCACCTATTTTTTCCCTTCAAATGTCAAAAATCGTTTCAAATTCTCATTTCAGCTGAGCAGTAGGTTAGCTTTGATTCCCTGTGTTGATGAGATACATAAGAGTGTACTTTCTGTTAGTGCCAGGAATGGCTTTTAATCTGCTGTTTATCCTGTGAATTATGCTTTGAGTTTCTGCAGAATTCTGGTTAAAATGTTCATTTTAGTGATGTTACTCTCAGAGAGGCTATAGTGGGCTGAAAATTAATTTCTTTTTACAGTGAATTAGTTGGAGTTGTCTCATATCTCAGCAGCATTTAGGATGAGAACAGTCAGTGTTTTTTGAAACAAAAGGCAGGAGGTTAATGGCAAAACTTTAGAACTTTAGATTAAGTCTATTAGACTTATATTTGTTTTTAGTGAATTTCTTGGTGTAATTGGTTTTGAGCCTTTGAAATTGACTGGTATTCATACTGTACAGTCACTTACATAGTAAATAATTCCTTCTTAATTCCGTATGCCAACACAGCACTCAGATAATTTCAAGTATCACAGCTCATCTTAGTTTGAAAACAGTTTATTCTTCTCTTTTTAAACATGCTGTCAGATGACAGCAGGGGTAATTAATGTCCTTTCTGACATAACTGGATAGAATTCTAGAATCGGAAATATCAGGGCCTTTGGCAAATGCAGCTGTCTTAGAATCAAGTTGGCTGTACAAAATTATAGATTGTAAATTTGA
Organism: Drymodes brunneopygia; assembly: GCA_013400955.1. NCBI lineage: Eukaryota > Metazoa > Chordata > Aves > Passeriformes > Petroicidae > Drymodes > Drymodes brunneopygia. The sequence goes on along the minus strand of VZTZ01040976.1, from coordinate 1,512,895 downwards.
TCTTTTTCCGATAAAAGTGATTCTTTTGTGTTAGAAGTTTTAAGTACTTCACTGACTGTGAAAAATGGCAAACATGCCTTGATCTTAGTCTAATCTTTAGTAAATGTTACTGCAGATACTGTGAAATTACAGGAGTTTGCTGGCAGTCTCTATGACTTTTCAATTGTATTTACTAGCTTTCAAAATAATAGTCCTTACAGACAAGTTTCCCTGTTAGGTCATAAATATTTGCTGTTTTAGGTTAGTCCTTCTTGTAGAATTCCTAGATGTCAGATTGGAGTTCTGCTCTTTGTCTAAATGAATTTGGAGTCAGAAGTGAGTGTGGGAGAAATATATTGACTATCAGATTTTTTTCACTGGAGTTCCAATAATGATTAATGTAAAAATATGTTTCCCTCTTATTCTTTCCTTTAGCATTTCTGTTGACCATGAGGATAATCTTAAACCAGCAATGTCGTTCTTTCTGAATTAACGTACCAAGTTGGTGATCATGTTCATGACTTGCTTGTTTTTCCACCTGGGGTTAGTGTCTGAAGAGTTAAATTATCCCTACACTTGTTACACAAAAAATACAGCATAACTTAGGCATGTCTGACTGTGTATAGGAATTGTGTTTTGATAGGTTAAAAGACTTGGAAAAGATGACAGTCTGACCTGAATTTCTGGAATGATTGACTTCTGACGTCTAAAATGCTTCTGAAGTATGGTAACAGAGCTGTGAGTAGGCTCAGTTTTGAATGTATCTTTCAACTTCAGTAATCCCAGTAAAAGGGTGACCAGGACTGAGCTGTGTAAAATTTAGCATTAGCTGCTGACATATTCCTGCTGCAGATGAGTAGTTGGGAATTTTGTAGAAAAGTCTGGTCTTATTATTACAATAGTGTGAATGACTTGTTTTTTCTGATTTGAAGCATCTTAAATTATTTATGACCTTATGTTAACAGTGGAGTCTCAAGTGTAGCTCTGTAAAAGTGCAGTTTTTAGAACTTCAACTAAGGTTTGTTTAAACTTTGATAGACGCTTCTTGGCCTCACTGGGAGGAGGAGAGCAGTGCAAAATGAAGTAACTAATTACCAGTGCTCAGATTGATGCTCAGAGGAAAAAAGACTGGGAAGGGAAGGGAGTGTAAAGTAATGGACACAGTAGCTTCAGGTAAACTTACATGGATGTGCTCAGGAATAACAGGAACAGACCAGAACAGTCCTTTTTGTCCGCAGCATGACCACTAATTCCGGGATCAGAGAATGCCTTAATCTTCATTTTACATTAGCAAAAAAACCAGAAGCTTATGCTCATTCTTTGGGGTTTTTCTCTGTTAATATTGTTCTGGCATAATAATGGAAGGTGATGTGTGGGGAAAATGTTAAAACTGAAAAAGAAAGTAATTATTAGCAAAGAATGTCAGTCACTGGAGTGCTTCAATTATAGAGAAGGTCTGAAAAAGATGAAAAGGTCTGTATAAATGTTCCTCTCTTCAGCTTTTAGTATTATGAGAAAAATAGTCAGCTTAATGCTACATGGTAGAAGTATCCGCAAATAGAATATCTGTGAAGTATCTCTCTAGTGCCTGCTGAAGCTAGATGCTTTCTTGATAATTATATGCAAGTAGTTCCATTCATTTGTTTATGCTGTGGGAGATAAACTACATTTTGAAGATCAGTAGACTTTCAGAAGTTATTTACTCACATAAACTTCAACTGTAAGAACAAGTAAACAACACAAAGTTAGGGAAAGTTGGTTAGTCTTCGTAAGTATTCAGTTGGACCTTTAATTATTGCAAGAATAAGACTAGTGCCTCAAAAGATTACAAACGAAGAGTGTCATTCTGTGTGTGCCAGCTGGGGCTTGTTTGCCATTTCTGCTTCGGGTTTTGCTTAGCAAAAACATAAACTGCTAACCTAAAAACAGGTTCTAGATATCTGATGTTGACCAGTGAGAGATGTGTGCTGTAAGATTCATTGCTGTTTGTTAATAAAACTTGTACTTTTTCTTTTGTAAACAAAGCCTGTGAATAAATAACTTCTAGAGCTCTGCTGTTTGTTGGTTGTACAGTAGACAGATTCAGTTTAATAAAAGAGAAAATAACTAACACAGTAACTTTTTGTTGGCTTACTGGACAGATGAGCAGCAGTTGATGCTCAGGAATGGGGAACTGCAGCTGGGAGCAGAGGAAGGGAGGAGCTATTTAGGTTAAAAAGTAATGTAAAATGACATAGTAAGAGAGCACAGGGATGTGGAATATCTCACTTTTAAAGAGCCTCTCTTTATGCATCAAAAATTAGAAATGGTTCTTGTAGTTCCCCAGGCTGTCTTTTGCTGTTTCAGATTTTTTTTTTTTTAGTCTCTGGTTCTTCTGGCTGCATTATGCTTGTAAAGTGTCTTTGTCATGAATGCCTACTCTGCCAGAAAAACAGCAGTAGAGAGTCTTAATACAAGCAAAGAGCAACTTGCCTTGAGGTCTTCTAGGTGTGACTTTTTACTTGTGAGGATGGTGTTGCTTTCTAAGTGAGTGTTCATTTGGCTATCTGTATTTTCCTTTGTTGGTGCTACTGAACATATCAGAAGGGTATGCAAATCTTTATTCTGCCTTCTTTTTGAGGGTATATGACAGCATTTTCTTTGAGTTGTAGTCAAGTGAGACAGTCTCTTACTCTGGATATTTGGAAAAGTGGCCCCTCTAAGTCAGAATCCTGTAGTTGCATGTTAGGTGCATCTGCGTCATCTTTGTGGATTGATGGGTGGTGGTTGCCAGGTACTAGGAAATCAGAAGGGAATTGCTGACCTCTGGAAAGCCATGGAGATGTACATGGGAGGCTCTGCAGGTCAGATTCATGTGTAGAGCTTGTAACAGCTTTTGCAGAAGCTAAAACCATGAACTTAGATTGCAAATGGAAACATCAGAGAAACTACTACTGCGTACGGAAGTGTTTTTAATAGAGGAGGCTAATCACTGTGAATCTACGTGCTACCAGGAACAAAAAGAGTTGTCACAGACCACTTTTGGAATGGGTTGAGTTTAGGAATTACCTAAAGTATAACTGGTTCAAAAAGCACCACCAGTAATAAAAGTTCTATGAGGTTTGTGTGTTTGTGGTGTTCAGCATATTCACTTGTTAAGAATTTATTATCTGTCATAAATCAGAGTTTTAAATTTCCAGTGCTTTTTGCTGCTTTTCTATTTACAAAGTAAAAGCATGACTCCAAATCTGGCAACCCTTACTCAGGGAGTGGGCATGCTTGTAAAACAGATCCCAAACTACAGGGGCAGAATACTTCCTCTGAGCCTTAAAATACTGGGTCATTTTTTGAACAGCTAATTATTTCTGATGTGATTAATTCTGAAATTTCATTTAACTGAAACAGATGTATGTTTGACCCTGAAATGACCTGTGGAATGGGAAATCTTAGTTCTAAGTATTTATAGAGAATTAATTGTCCAAGCTGCTGAGTAGCTTTTTCTTCCTGATGGCATTTTAGCAGTCTGCTTCCACTGTAGATCTGCTCAGTGTGAAAATCAAGGGCGGAGAAGCATTAGGAGAAGCTCAGACAGTAAGACTCTAAAGAGTTCACTACCAGAGAGCATGTGTTGTCTTGGAAGTCCTCCAGAGCTATTGGTTTTATTTCTTTCAAAGCCTGTGTTCTGAAGCCAGGTTTGTGGAATTGTCTGTGATGCATCTTCATAGAACAATCAGTAAAACCTTGCTATTTGTTATGCAACAGAGAATAGCAATTTCCTAAATATACTCTGTGCCTTGGAATTCTTAGTATCAACTGATTAACTATATTTACTACAATGCCTAAGTACCTAATAAGATAAATGTACGTATAAGAGGTAATTTTACACTTGCTATTTAGCACATCAACATTTTCTGCTTCACGCTTACTGAATATTAAATATAGCAGTATTGGTTATCCTTCATAGATGTATTTTGCAAATGATCTTTGGATAGGTGTAAGACTGTTTAAATGTTTGCAATGTGCTGAAACATAGAATTCAGAGCAATACTTGGACTGTTACTTTTAGTGGCATTCTTTTTTTTGTCTGTCTACAATTGTTTTTTTTATTTGTGTCCTACCTTGTACCAAGCTTTGTGGAGCCATGTGGAGAACTGGGTCAGAGACTTGACTTGGTTAAAAATAACTCATCTAAGGAAGGATCTTTGTCAGTTCTCTGTCATGTTCCTGTTGCACAGTGGTGACAGCAGCTGTTGCATCTGTGAAGCTCCCTGTCAAATGAGATTTTTGAAGAGAAGTTAAGAATTCTAACTAATACTAGCAGATTAATCAGTATTGCTTTGTCTGGTTGACAATAGGTGAGAGACTGTAGGTGAAAAACTGTGCCAGGCTGTGGTCAGGAATTAGTGAGGTAGATTGAGATAAATGAAGTGACAGGAATTGATCAAACAGCAGTTGCAGAATAACGTGATTAGAAGATCACGAATTGGAAGGAAAGAAATGTATTCAAGCTAGGAAAAAACGAGTGAAGGACATTTTCATCATTCTTCGATGTGTAGGGATTGTAAGGGGTTTTTTTCTGCTACAATAGCAATGATTAGAAAACATTTTTTCAGCTTAGGCTACGCATCCCTGTACGCATTAGAGATGTGGTGATTTTTGTTTTAGCTGAGGTGAGTGGAGTACATCACTTCAGGAGAGCATCATTGTAGGACAGTGTGTTCTAGTACCCAATTTGAGGTTGTACTCCCATAAACTTAAATTGGAAAACATTCTGTTTCATGTTTTCAGTTTGCAGAGAGCTTTAGTATTCTCATCAATGAACTGCTGTGTATGAGATACAGAAATAATGTTTTTGATATGATAAATTTTTAAATTTTAAACTGTGAATTAAAATCAATCCATTATCAGTTACATTTTTATTAACTAACAAAACTGAAGCAAGTTATATTTAATTTTTATTTTTTTTGTATCTGAAGTTAACTTGTTTTTCATTTGAAGCTTATTGTTAATATGCACAGTAAAACTCATAATAGTTTTCTAAATATTGAAGCATGAGTATATTCATATGGTTTGGCTCAACTCGAGTTTGTATCAAATATTGTATAATAAATGTGAAAATTTATTTTGTATTTCTGGTGCATGGTTTACATGGTATTGTTCATGGTCTTTGTTAAATTTAAGCATTGGAGAAAACTTTGTTGCTGAAAAGGTGATCACTCAAAGAGGGTCTGGAGAGGTTGTAGAGTTTCCCTACTTGGATATGCTCAAAATCCCAACTGGACACAGTCCAAAGCAACCTGCTGTAGCTGAGCCTGCTTTGAGCAGGGGGAGTGGAGCAAATATTCTCCAGAGCACCTTTCCAAGTTCAGCTATTCTGTGATTCTGTGTAGAGTTTCTTTGTGTTTAACAATTTTCATGTTTATATTCTTGGTGTAAGACTTCTTTTTTAATCATCAGTGTCCTAGTTTGGATGAGATGATACAAAAGGTCCTCCTCTAAGTTTGTTTACTCCCCCTCTGTTAGCACACAGCATGTGTGTTGTAACTTCCAGTCTGCAAAAGTTGTCTTCAGGTCTTGCCTCTTGCCACCCTCTGGTATGGAACAGTAGCTACATTAGTAACTCTCCAAGCAGATGAAATATTTTTATCTTTACTGTGTAGGTGGCATGCTTGTTGCTTAATTTATTGTTTTAGCATTGAAGTCATCCCTGTTTAAATACTGTTATACTTTTGCATGAATAATATTTACAGATAATGGGCCTAATTTGCCTTGTAGAAGAACCTGGAGGCAGGGAGATTGTGATATTCTATGATATTCTGGAATACTCTCCCAGAGAGATTTTCTGAGTTCTGGGAAGTGTGTTTCACTGCATTTGATAGAGATATGATTTGTTCCACTTCACCTGGAATTTGTAAAAGTTCACAAACCTCTTCAAGTTCAAGGGCCTCTTATTTGAAACCTGTAAGGGTTCTAGAAGGTATCTGCTTGAAACAGTTCCCTGTGACAACATTCTCCCTCCCAGCCGTGTCTGGTTTGTGCCAACTCCTGGTATTTCTGATGCTGTTGTTATGTCTTTGCAGTATGATGACTGAGCATGCAATTTAATAATTTACAACTACTACGCAGAGATGTGTTTTTGTGGGCTTTTTGTTTATTTGTTTGGGGGTTTTTGGTGGTTTTTGTGTCAAGGGCTTCCAACGATTCTGGAGCTTAGCAGTTGTTTGCCTTACTTTAGTTAATTGCAGTAGTGTGACCTCAGGTTCTTCATATCTAAGGAGATAATAACAGTTGTGAAGCATTTTGTCTTGAAGATGGCTCTGCAGTCGTTGAAGAGTTTAGGGAAATTCCTTATCCTCTCTCTTCTTAAGCAGATGAAAGCCCTGAACCTAAATCTCAGAGAAGCAATCCTTTGATAATTTTTTTATTATTATTCCCCCCTTCAGTATAGCTTATTACCTGTTTCATGTTTAAATCCTGCTTCAAGGAATTTCCAAGTACACTGTTTTGAGTATGTTTGGGCATGATGTCACCCATCAGAGGAGTCTCCACTAGATGTTTGCATCTAATGATTTTACTTAACCATCGGTCATATTTCTAATTAGGTTATGTATATGCATTTGAAACAGAGGAGTCCTTTAGCTAGCTATGAGTGGATTTGACACCTACTTGTTCAGCAGCAGAGCAGCATTCTTTTTTGGGGGGAGGGTTGGGTGAGGTTTTTTTTGTATCCTTAGCTTTTTATTTATATGTATTTACTTTGAATCCACACTTGCCTTTCCTTTCTCATACTTACCTATCACAGTAGCTTAGTTATTAATTCAGTTTTTACCTGAAGTTTTTTTTTCTATCTGGCTGTACTGACAAGCTCCAAAAGAACATAATTTGTAGTTCAGCAGTGGCTTTGAAATTGCAGAAAGCCATTACTGCCTAATGATTCCATAAGCTCAAAATGCTTATATCATTGCTTCTTTTTGTAAGACTCATGGCAATCTGGTTAACTCATCTGTTGGTGCTAGTTTGGTCCCTGAGGAATTGTGGAGCCAATCTGCTTAGAAGCCATTTCTAGGTGTATGAAGGTAAAAACAGTAATTAGGATTACCAAGAGTACTTGTCCACCAGATTGTCTGGAACTGTGGTTAAGGAGAGGGAAGCAGTGATGCCACCTACATTGATTTCAACAAGTGTTTCGCTGTGGTATTCCAAGAGCATCCTTGCGTCTCATTTGGAACATTGCAGTCTAGATGAGACTGCTCAGTAGATGAAAAGGCAGTCTGGATCATTTCGCTCTGAGAGTCTGATTTGGAATGTGTCATGCTTAGTATCTTATCAGTGACCTGGCACAAGCTGGAATGCCCTTCAATAAGGTTGCAGGTCATCCTTGTGGAGGGGAATGCAGTCAGTGTGTTTGAAAATACGGCATGCTACTCTGAAATGTATGAAATCTCTATAGTAGTTGTGTTTAAAATTTCTTTCTATGAGTAACTGTGTTTCATTTCAGATTATGGAGCTCTGTGGTGCAACAAGACTTGGCTATTTCGGAAGAAGTCAATTTTACATTGCTTTGAAACTTGTTGCTGTGGCCCAATCTGGTCTCCCTCTAAGAGTGGAAAGCTTAAATACAGGTAAATCATAGGATTGGGGGAGTGGGGATTGAGTTCTGAGTGCAGTTACTGGTAGCTGGCTCACAGATTCTTACAGAGTAACCTTGTAAATTAGTGTGATATGTCTTTTTATACATGTTGCTAATTTAAAAATGTGGAGAGACTGAGACAGTGTTTTTTTACTGAGCAGTAAATACGAGTTGAAATACCTTACTCATTGAATAAGTATTGCATTCACTATGGGATGAATGAACAGCTTGTACCTACTACGTAGGAGCAAGTTAATTCTGTAGATTACTGATGTGAGAAATCGTGTGCCATATCCTCTGAGTGAAGTACTAAGAGGAGTAATGTAAACTGGAAGGAGAAGAAGAATGCAGTGTTTGCAGGCTTTTGTAGCTGCTGGGTTTCCAAAGCCTTGATTGTGACAAATGGAAGGTTATCTTTTCTGACATTACATTTCTTTGCACTTGGTTTGACATTTTTTCACTTCTAAGAGCAAATATGAAGATTAGTTTAAGATTTTTTCCTAGTGAAAAACTGGACCTGTAAAAGATCTTTGAAGTCTGTTATCAGTCTGAAAAATCACCTGTTACACTACTTTTCAAAGGTCAGCTGTGGTGTGGGTGGTGAAATAGGAGAAAGACTTATTCTAGGAAGATGGGTTAGAGCAGCAGGAAGAGCTTTAATGTGAGACTCTCCTGTAACCTTCTGAATGAGATAAGTGGATCCATGTCCTTGTTGTTCTGTAAGTTGAAAAGAGACCCTAAGAAAATGAAGTAATGAGTTTTAATGAGGCACTATAGCCCTTGCATTATAGTACACAACTCACAAGTTAAAAATATCTTTGGAGCACAGTTTTGCCTTAGAGTGACTTTCCTAGTAAATTTCATGTCTGTAGAACAATGTTATGATTTTTATATGCTAGTAAATAAAAGAAGTCTTAGGAGGCTTTTGTGTCTAAAGGATATAGCTTAAACAACAGTTAAGGAGACTGATAAAAACAATCTGATATGACTGAAGTATTTTACAAAGCTATAAAAAATAAGGAATCACTGTGTATGCTTTCACAGTTATGTTTATTCTAGGCTCATACAAACTGTTTATACTGCTTTCATGGGGTTTTGTAGCTTTTTGGAAAAGTGCATTGTTTTAGTCAACGTTTTGCTAGTATTCGAGTTCCTTTCTGTTTATAAGCCACTGTGTGTTTATAAACCATTTCCCTAGTTTTCCTGATGTGTTCCCAAATCTAACTTTAGCAAGTTGTAGTAGAATGCCCTAAAATCAGAAAGCTGGAAAAAGAACCTTCAGCTCTTAATACTGAGGAAACTGGAACTTGATCAAACGATTGTGGAGTTTCTCATCAAATGCCTGTTGGTGAAGGAAAAGACAAATCTGTATGTAGGCTTTTTCCAGGGATTTTATAAGCTTGGTTTTGTTTTAATGTGAGGTACCTTAACCAGAAGGAGCTTTTCTACTTAAAAAAATAAAAAGAATAAAAAAGAGAGAAATCACAAGAATTTTGAAGGAAAGAGTTGAATGAAGGTACAGAGTTAATTCCAAAGTATAAAATATGTTGCTATAAAGTTAACAGCGATTGGAACTTTAATTTCACATTGAAAATTTCCTTGATTCATGACAATATTAGAAATACTTGTGATGATTTCTGGACTTCTAGGAAATTGGTTCTAAGCATACAAAATATATCGAGTACAATAGAGAGAACATTTATTTTTACCCTAACTGTTTTTAGCTATGGTCTGTTGCCTTGGTTGCAGTACTTCCAGTCTTATCTATGAATTTCCTGCTTCTAGAATGATTCAAGCATTGTTGTAACAGCTAACTCAACAACTAAAATACAGCAGGTTGAAGATTCGTAGAATGATTCTGAGCTTTGCAAACACAGTTCTGCCCACAGTCCATCTCCAAGATGTCTTGAACTGTTAGAGCCATCCCAAACTAAGCTGTATACTCTCTCTCTCTTCAAACATTTTAAATTAGATAAAGCTTATATTTTTGGGCATCTGTTTTTTAGCTCACTATTTTTTGCATGTTTCATTGATTTTCCTAATTTTCTTCATTCTTTTATCGTGGGAATTTCTTTTACCTTCCTACTTGTTCCTTTTGCTTTTTGGTGTGTATCTTGTCAGTAGACAAGAAATTTGCTTTATCTGAGTTGCTGAGTGGAAACTCAGGCAAATTTTGAATACTAAGTCTAACATAAGTGTGGTCCAACTGATTCTTATGTGCTTTTTTGATTACTCAGATGGGCAGTTAAGTAAGAATACTGGCATTAGTTATTATACTACAGGCCTCTAAAGCTGTTGTTCCTTTGTCCCAGAAAATTTTCCTTCCAGGAAGCTAAAAATTGAGACATGAATGAGCAGTGTCTGTTTCAAAGCGGTATTTATTTTTTAGGTGTGGAATGCAGGTTTTGGTGGAAGGAAATGTTAGGAAGGATGTGGGCATAAAAAGTACAGAGTACTCTTTAATATATTCACTATCAAGGGTTAGTTCCATTCCTGACAGCTCTCACATTTACAATTGAGGGATTTCTGACTGGTAACAAATATTGTAGTGTCGAAATGAGATTTTTCTGCTGTTATTGGAAAAAGAGAGGAGAGAGGTAAAAATAGCAAGTTAGTCACATAGGAACTTAGTACAGCTGAACAAACCTATATTTATCTAGTCTTGCTTTTAAAGAAGACAGTGGAGTGTGTCATATTTCTTTTGAGTTCTCTATTATTTTGTGACTCGTGCTGGCAGAGCTGATTGCACAGACTTCCCTTGTGTCAGTTGGATCATCTGGTGTCTGTATTTTTGGTTTTGCAAACATACACATTTTCATTTGTATGCAATGACTTTTTCACTTTTGGGCTGGCTGTGGTTTGCTGTTTAGTTACGTTACTTTCCTGCTGCGGCATGGAGTACAATGCTCGTGTTATAAACAGTATGCAATTTCATCTCGTATTTTAATATAGTTGTAGTACCACTGACTCATTCTCAGTATCAGAAGTAGTTTATGTAAGCAGTCAGTGAGAGAAATTAAATTTGAGCCATGCTTGTAATTTTGTGTTGGAGACATAATTTCTAAGTAAGCTGTACAGCAAATTCACAATTTATGTTTATTCAAAGTGGAGCACTAAGAAGATTGCAGTTGAGAGAAAAATGGTAGAAATCTTGCAGTGGGAAATTGAAGGTTTACATAGCCTCGTTTTTTTGTTGGGCTACTCGGAACCGTGGTACATAAAGCTAATGGGCTTCCTAACATTTTGTAGAAACTTTGCATTTTAGTTGTTCGTGTCAAAGTGAAGTGATATTGGAATGTTTCCAGTTGTATCCCCAGTAGCTAATTTAGCTTTTGTTGTAGGAAAGTATGCATAGATGTGCTTAAGCAATAGTCACACTCTGTGACACAACTAGATTGTATTATCTGTTGTAAATATGAACATGACATTAGCTCACCAAAAGATGATGCTGAATATACCACAGTATTTTAGCATTTGTTTTGCTGATGAACCATTCTGTATGAAGACACTAATTCTTTATATGTGCTAGAAATGGTAGATAAATTTTGAAAATCACACTTCAGTAATGAAATGTTGACAAAACTAACAAAAAATGACCTAAATCCAGGTTATCTGATTGCTGCTGCATTTGATGCACTGTTGTAGTGCAAAGCTATAATGGAGCAATGTGAAGTCATCTTTGTGTACCAAAGTCAGAAGTTGGGTAGCAGAATTGTGAAGTCTAATGCGGAATAGGTATTTGCTTTTTCCAGCTGCCAGGTGTTGGCTTGACTATAGCAGCAGTCTAACTGTGTAAGGAATTGAGTCACGTGTGAAATTTTAACTTCAAAATAGAACAGTGTTTTTATTTTTAATCATCATACTGATGCATAGTAAATGTCCTGCTATATTTTTTTTTAACAGTAAAGGACCTCCCTCTTCCCAGATTTGTTGTGTCAAAGAATGAACAAGAGTCAAGACACACAGCCTTGTATTCTTCAGATGCTGATAACCCAGCTTCATATTCAGGTGTGATTCCTCCTCCTCCACCTGGCAGGATACAAGTCAAAAAAGGCTCTGTGAGCCATGATGCAGTTCAGCAGCGTACATCAACTGATCAACAGGTAAATTAACTTAAAAGATTAAATGGGATTCTTAATCACTACTTTGCTGTGTAGATGTCAATTTGTTAGAGCTTCTAAGCTAGGTTACTTTCAATATAGGTTCTTTAAAAATTATACTGATATGTATTATACACAAAGACCATATATGCCTCTGAAATACTTGCATGTAGGAGATATTTTTTATGAAGTCTTAAAATCTGTGTTTAAAATATTGGCAGTCATGGACAAAGAATTGAGACAGAAAAGAAATTCAGTGTGTAAGTTAGGATGGCAGATATAAAGTTGTAGTCATTATGTTATTAATAGCTCATTTATTAAAGAGTTCCCGTCATTTTCCTGGTCATTAGAACAGTGATACTGGGTGCCATGGAAGACTGGATTTTTAGTCCTTCAACGTGCTCCAATACATGCAAATCTGAAATACTATATTTTGAAAAAAATCTGTAAATTTTCACAGTTTCTTTTCTCTGCTTCACATTTTATTGTTCAGTGGTTTAACTGTTAAGGAGAGATAATGAGAACCAGAAAAGCAGACAGAAGTTTTCACGTAGCTTTTTCATGTCTTTTAATAATGAGATAATCGATTTTTGTTCACTGGTTCTTTCATCTTCAGTGACAAGATGTCTGAAATAATGTAAACTGTAAAGACTTACAACTTTGTGCCTTCTCATATAGAATTCCTTGGGCTTACAGTCTTTATGCTCTTTTTCCATGGGGAAATCCTTTCTGATTGTCTTTTCTACAAACAAAAACTGAGTAGAAATGCTAAATTTTGCTGGGTGTATGTATTGAATGACCTGTTTTCTTCCCCATGGTATGTTTTTTTTCTGGGCTTATTTTGTAAAGAATTGAGGAACTTACAAATGTCCCATAGTCACTGTGGGAATCAAGGAATCACTCATAAACATTTATTAGTCTCTATGGAAACAGCCCAGACTGATGGAATATAAAGAATAAGCGAATTAATAGAGGAAATCCATAATCAGTGTTTGGCTGCCACTTCCCTTCTTCCAGAGATAAGATGAGGGATATAATGAAAAAAGAGCTAGCAGCAGGTCTCAAGATAGCTTTTTGCTGTCTAGTTTAGGGTAGGTGTGTTTCAGAGAGCTGCCAAGCACTTTGCACATTGCAGATTTCAGATCTGATGGTGGGGATTTTGTTGTATTCAAACTGTGTTTTATGTGCTTCCATCATGATGTTGAGTTTACTTAGTGAACAGTTGTAATTTGATACAGGAATCTGTAGTGACATAATGTTAAAATAAAAAAAAAGATAAATAAATCTGGTGTTAGAGATCTTCAAGTTCAGAATAAAGAAGCCACGTATTCACAAATATAGTATGTGAATCCCAATTTCATTTCTCTGTCTTAGCTGATAGAAGCAACTTAGTATCTCTCCTTTACACAAGTCTGTCTGGCATCGTCACAATAAAGAAACTCTGTATCTACGTCCTTTGGGTGATCTGTCCCAGAAAACAGACCAGGAACAAATGTAACAGTCCACACAGCGTTGAGTCCAGCAGTTTTAAGTTGTATTCATGGTCCAGAACATCGGGGAAGTATTGTCTAATTTTGCACCCTGTTGTAAGACTGAACATTCTATGGCTGATGCTACAATTTCTGACTGTACAATGAACCCATTCAGGCAGCCTTCTTGTCCCAACCTAATGCTTACTGATTCAGATACTAGGTCAGAAATAAGCTCAGAAAGGGGCTTGAGCCCAAGTTGACCACACTCACTTAACCATATAAATACTCTAATTGGGTTATTTTATAAAAAATGGGTACAACTTTTAGCCATGTTTTCATGGAAATTGCTGATTTAGTTGCTCTCACCTGGGGATACCATTCCGGTTTATAAAATGTAGAAAGAGATCCAGATTCTGAATTCTCAGGCCAACTTTTTGAGTGATGAGTATGAGAAGAGATGAAGTCTGACAAGTAAATCACAATGTGTCACCTTCCTAGGGATCATTCTTCTTTCTGCAGGAATGTGCCAGTTAAGCTTGGATATTTCACTCATGGAGCTTATCATGTAGTTGTTAGACACTCCCATTAGCAAATATGGGATTTTGTTTTTTCTTAAATTGTTTGCAGTTTTGGCAATGTGCCCAGCACTTGAAAATACATTGATTTCTTAAAATGCTAGGGCTGAAATATTATTTGTATTAAATCAAAAGATATCTTAATCTTCCTCTTATAGAAACTGGGTTCATTTATATGCAGCTTTCCATATTAGTGAGATTTGTCATGCACAGTATAATATCTCATAATCACAAATAATTTATGTAGAAGAATTTCACTTAGTATATTGTCTTCTGAAATGTCCTAGCTAAAACTATTTCTTTATTAATGCATTATTTCAACAGTTCCCTCAATTAACTTTACTTGGAGGCAGGGAATCAGGAAATAGCCGTTAGGTTGTGTTTCCAAAAAGTAGCTATAAATGATTTTGTGGTAGCTTTTGTAGTTTATAAATATAGCACAGGACGGAAGTTTATGTATTTTTAATACCGTTAGAAGATGGCTCAAGTCATGCCCAGCTGTCATGGAAGCTGCAGAAGTGATTTCTGCATTATTCTAGCTGAATAATGAAGGATGCCTTTACTCACTGGATAGCATGTTAACTGCACATCCTAGTGGAGATAAAACACTGGGTGAAAATATTTTTATTTTCTTCTGGCAGAATTTCTTATTCCTATTAAATAGAGGCTAAGTAGAGTTAAACACTTTTGCTGACAATATGACATCTATACGAGCACTTTGGTGACATAGGTATGCTACCCCAGTGTATATACATATATATGCCTTGATAGTAGCAACTATATTACTAAAAATTTTTGTGTACTGAAAACTTTCTTAGAAAGAAGCAGCAATGTTGAGATTAGGAAGCATTTTGTGTCTTCTGAAAGTACCTCTCAAGTGACTAAATGTTCTCAGTCTTGGAGATGTTTTGTGTTTTGCCAATAAGGCCAAAAAGCAAATACTTTCTTCAGTTTTGTTGAGTATGATCCTATGTTGATCAGGTACTGCTTTAGGGTACTTTATCTTTTTTCCAGGAAAAGGGGTATCTAGCTTCAATAGATATTGAGACTTTAACATCTGAAAAACATGTATCTGACAAACGCTTACATGCTGAACCTTGCTATATCCACATGAAAGTAAAAGGTAAAGCTGTAGGTACTCCTCTACCTATGGGTGCATTAAGCATACTACTGGCACTCCAGATCGTATTGATTTAGTGCTATGTCAGTGCAGCCTTACAAGGAGACAGCTAAAATTTGGTAACTGTAGCATACAGAGTTTGATCATGTCAGCTCTTTTAACTGTATGAAAAGTAGTGTGACTTCATTTTAAGGTTTTGCCAGTAGTTCATTTCTGTGCACTTCTGTTTTGTAGATTGAACATTTAATTTCAGGTAAAATATACCTGGTATTAAATTCAAGCACAGAACTGGACAAGACCTCATATTGCATTTGCATCTAACCCTTTATTATTATGAGAAATTGTATTGAATAATGAGTTTTTTAAAAGATCGAGGTTCTCTCTTGAAACCATTGAAGCCTTTGTTCCACGCTGGCTTTGTTGGGGAAAACTGTTCCAGGGCCTTAGTAGGAATATTCATGGGAATATGGTGGGAATTCCCACTTAGCTCAGTCTGTGAATTTAACAAGTTTGTCATTAGTATTTGCTGCAGGGCACTACCAGTATTTGCTGGTAAAGTATTGCATTCCACTTTAGCTCTGTTTTGCTTGACAAAACAATCCATAGTCTCAGTTTCATTTCATAGTTACCAATAATCCTTAATCCTTCTCTGCCTGTGATCCAATTTGAATTCGCACTTATTGAAAATATTTTGCTACATTAGTATTTCTTGTTCCAAATTACATTTCACCAGTATTAATACTGTTTTGTAGGGTTCTTTCCTGCTTCTGCTTGATATTTATCACCTCATATACATTGGCAGCTGTGAATAGAGCAAATCTGTCATACTTGACATACTGTAGGGGTCTGATAGTTGACCTGTGCATCCAGTCTTCTCATTATGGCCTTTGGTATTAACTTTCATTATGCAAGAAAAGCTGTATTTTATGTTTTAAAATTTGATAGCTGACTGTTCCCTATGTCCTGAAAGGGATCTATCTGTCTGCTGCCTTACATTTGTTGTCACAATTCATAGGCAATGCTGTGTAGCGTGCATAAACAGGTACCTAAAGTATCAAACGAGGTTATTGCCCAAATGGGTTATTCAGGGGCATTATTAGAAACTTCCCTTCAGTCTTGTAATTCCCATTCTAAGGCAATCCAGCTTTGCCCCTTCTGTAGCCAGTTCTTTTACACCTTAGATCCTTATATTAATATCCACATTATTGGAACTGTCTTGTATGACACCACGCTGAAGTATGCTCAGCTTCAGGTTAAATGTAGTGCACTTCCTTTGTTGAGAAAATCACAAAAATACCGGACAATTTAAGTAGAATTTCTCATGTTGTGATTGATCCCTTTTTCATTTGTCTCTGGTTTAATTATTATTTTCCTCAAAAATCTAATCCCCTAAAACCTTTCAATTTGCTGAGGTCAGACCGGTCAGTTTGTAATTCGCTGAACCCCACATCCTTGAAAAATGTATAGTGCTGCAAGTGGAGTTCTCATTGAACCTTGGGCTGCTTTGTTCTTTGGGATGAAGGCCAGTTGATTACAAAAACCTGGGTTCTGCAATACAATTACCGTCTCTACATAAATCGTGATGGATCTGTTGACTAACTCATAAACAATATGGGTGGCATCAGGGCCTGGATCACAGCACCTTTAAAGCTGCTCTTTGGATATCGTGTCTGGCTTCATTGCCTCTGGAATTCTCGTTACAAGGTTTTCTTCTAGCCTGAGGTGTGAGATCCAGGAAAAGGCTGATAATCTCATTTGCCTCATGTATGCTTATAATGTCCTTGTGAGGCTGAGATCCCTCTGGGCATATTGTCCCTTTAGCATGTTATTGTGTTGCCTTATGCCAGTTCGTTTAACATGTCTTCACTAAGGCTCTTCTTTTACTGTCAGATTTTATATCACCTTTTTTAATTAACATGCTATTTTTAGTAACTTCTTGTCAGTTCAAAAATATCCAAGTTACGAGTACTTCAAGTCTCAGTTTTGTAATTCCAGTCTGACAATAATAATGCTTTTTTACAATGTTTTTAAATGTGATTTTTTTTTCCTTAATTAAGATGCACTACTTAATTTTTGCCTGGTAGCTATAACCTTATTTTTTGATTAGTTATTGACAAAGATGTTCTTATTAGTTTGATTTAACATGAAAACATTAACCACTTATGTCAACATGCTTTTATTTAGATACTTTCTGGAATCATTTAAAGATATAAAATAAGTGGCTTAACATAGCAAAATACAGACTGTTGTAATTGCTTTGATTTTTATTGAGATTTGTCTGGGGGGAAATGAAAAGGTAGTGGTTTAAATGTTTAAATATAAGTGCATTGAAAATACTACAAAAAGTTACAAAAATAAAATTTTAATAGTAGCTTATCTAATAAACATCTACTACAGTGTGCAGACACTGAGTAAAATTTTCAAAGTTCCCAAATAGATTAGATAGGTAACTTCAAGTGACTGAGCTACAAGTAACCTAAATAATGCAAACTGTTTTTACATGCTAAGATTTGTAAGAGCAGATAAGTTAGGTTCTCTATCCTAATTATCTTTTTAAAAACTGTTTCTGGATGTTTCAGGCTTTGAAAATTAATTTCTTTTATTAATAGATTGGATAGGTGAGAGCAAACAATCCTACTTGCTCAGTTGCAGCAAACGTGCTCATAAACTCTCAAAACACTCAGTTTGTGAGAATGTGCGTTGCAGCTGAGGATCGGGGTTGGTTCTGATGAAACTTCTGCCTCTGTTTATTAAAGTGTGAAGCTCAAGACAAAAGTGAAATGGAAACTGTACAACAAACCATGTTTTCTAGGTATGAGTGTAAGAAATTGCAACTTTTTATCCACTGCAAAGGCAGATACATCAGTAGTAACCTATGTACACAGAGTGGTTGAACCTGTAGGTAATTGCAGTTTCAGTAAATCTCTACTCATTGTCCCATGACTGCTTCTGAATGCGAGTCAGTGTTTCTATTGTCCTGCTTCCTCCCCAGCTTTTTTGGCTTTCATCTTCCTTCTTTACACTTAGATGAAGCCATCAGTATTTTGGCCAAAACATTTGATATGTATGCACATATTTGTGTGTATATATATAAATATATTTTAAAAAAACACTCAGGTTTTTAGCTTTCCTAAGATTCTTGCAAGCTAGGTGAATGAATGCCATGAGTGGTATTTGTGAGTGACTAGGATTGCGCAAGGGAAAGATGGTGCCACAGTAATGCTGTCTAAATTGTGTTTAAACTGGTTTGGGAATGTGTGCCTTGTAATGACAGTAAAGCTGAAGATGTGGGCTGTCCCCCTTCCAGAAGTTTTGGCATCAGAGCTGGTGATGTGCTTTAACTGTTTAATAATTTTGGAGTCTGTAAGCTGCAAATCAGTTGAGGGAAATCTGTATATGTTCAGAATTCTAATATAATGTTGTGTTGCACACTGAGAACAAAGTGAATTACTTCCTATGTTTGTGCTTCTGATGATCTGATTGCTGTTATTACATGCTTTACAGAATCACATGAACCACATGTGAAGTAAAGATTTAGAAGCTGAGGATCATATTTACAATTTCTTTCTGTGGCAGCAGCATAAGACCAATTGTTAGGCAAAGACTTACTGAAGAGTCACAGTTCTCAGCCTAGGGTAGGGCTGCTTCATGAGAACTGTGTGTCAAGTTTTAATGTTCACATGCAGTTACTAGAAATAGTGAGTAGTTTCCTTTAAGTAGACTATCATACATTTGTCTGCCTCAGGTTTTCTTCTGTGTCTTTCTGGACCATCTGATTTGTAAGAGTACTGGATTGAATGAATAATGTCTGTCTCCATTCAAACATTCTTCAAATCTTGTTTGATAAAAGACGGCTTGTGTAAAAGGCAATGGAGGAGAAAGCTTTTCATTGATTTAAGTGATACAGTATCGTGGTTTTCCTATCACCTATTGCACAATGCTAAGCACAGTAGCCATTCAACCTCAGTTCTATTTTCCAGCCTGCAAGTGGCACTCTGGATCCCCTGACTCCTTTCCCTCTTGCCCCCATGTACCTGTGTGGATAAGAATGTCCTGCCATTGAAAATAAGTCTCTCAACTAAACACAACAAGGAGAAATCTTCAGGCAAATTTCAGAAAGGCATGTAGCTGCAACAAAAAAATGTGTCTTGATTTGATGGAGGTACTGTGGAGGAACAGTAACACAGACTGTGCAGTCAGCTGATCCCTCAGTTAAAAGCTGAAGTGAATTAGTATTGCTCCAAGCCACTTAGTAAAACTCGTTGCCCGTATGTATGAGCATGATTTAAATACTTACAATGGAAAATTTTAAATCTTGTGGCCTAGAAACTTAGTTGAAGAAATCTGAGTTGATGGTCAGAATTTCCAGAAAATACCTCATCTGCAGAACCAACCAAGGTGGCTTTGCTTCACAGGGAATAGGAAAATCAGAGAGCCAAAAAAGGCAGAAGTTTACATCAACACATTGGAAATTAAACAGTCATTGTGATTCTAAAGCTTTTTTATTAGGACACATGTGTGTTCAGGATATACCTTGTTTGGAGAAAAGCTTGTTTATGGCACTTTCTTACTTCTTAAAAGACTTTTAGACTTTCATAGGTGTAACATTGTTTAAAAAGCTTAATGGTCTTTGACTATTAGGAAAAGTAAATCAGTTTGGGTAATTTTAGGGAAGCCTACATTCAGACTGTCTGTTGGTACTTGATAGTATGTTAACACCTGTTAATGTAGAGTACCAAACTTTCTGTGTACTGCTGAAACAGATTTTGAGATTTTTGGCTTTATTACTTTTCAGGATATTTGGAGTTCAAGATTTGCTTTCTTTTACTTGTTTTCACTAATACAGTTCTGTTCAAATTGGGAGAACTGGCAAGCAAGATTTTCAGAATATAAAGATATAGGGAAGAAATTACTTTCTACTACATAAATACTTTTTACAATATACATGATTTTTCCTTTGCATTTTATCTGAAATTAAATAAACTGGTAATGTGAATGTCTCATGAGATCTGATTCCATGTAGAAATTGCACATGTGATTCTCTTTTTTCCCACCTGTTCAGGAAGAGTATAATACAGTATGGGATTAAAGAGAAGTGTGAGCATCAGGGCAACATTACCCTGTACAGTGGAGAAGTATATCCTAGTTGGCATCATCCTTCTTAAAAAATTGCATCTATGTTTTTGCATATTAAAAAAACAAGTGTCCCATCTGGTGAATTTTTTTTCACCAATCCCTAATTCTGGTTTGTCTTAAATGAAAGTAAATGACTGAATCATTTGATGAATGTTTGGTATGATAATAAAGTGTTTCTTTTGAGACCTGGTTTCAAATGTGACTTTTATCACAAGTGAAAGTGAGTCTTATAATCTAGTTTCCTTTGTAGCTAAGTCATTTAGCTCAGCATTGCTGTTGTTTTAAGAATGCCAAGTTAAAAATACATTAGATGACTTTGTTTGATGTAAATGTGTCCAGTGCTAGTCATACTGTACCTGACTTCTCCTGATTCCTCATTTTAATAAGTACTGAAATTTTTACTGTCTAAAATGGGAGTTTAACTAGTGATGGTTGTTTCTAGAAATAATGGTTTTAGATAGGTTTTTATGTATTTAGTTATGTAGTAAAAAACTTAAAAGATTGCTTTGTTTTATTAGGAGTCTACATCTCCAGTTGTTTCACCACAGCAATCCCCACCAACCTCTCCACATACATGGAGGAAGCACAACCGCCATCCCAGCGGAGGGAATAATGAGCGACCTCTTGCTGGACCTGGGCCCTTTTGGGCTCCCTTTAGTGAAGTACAACCAGGTATAAATGTCTTGTTATGCTTCAGCTGTAACCCAGAGTTGTGGAATTCTTGAATAAGTATATGGGCTTAGGGCAGTTTTCTTGGTGTTTTCCAGTCCTGGAAATTTTCTTGCTGATTCAAGTGTCTGTGTTGATAGCAGCGCTGCAGAATCTGTAGTCTAGCGTATGGCAAATCCATTTCTTAGTGTCATGAGGGAAATGCTGAGGGTTTGGAGGGAGGGAAAGAGTGTTTTAAGTCTTCCAGTGGAAAGTTTTTAAAAACAAAACTGATAATCCTGTTGAAATTGTGCAGAAGCTGTCAGTATACCTGAAAATGTGGGGAGCTGAAGGGAAGGCAGCAGATAATGCATTGTTTGCTTGAGTTATATTTCTGGTAGATTAGCTGAATTACCAGAACAATTAATTTGATTTCTTTAAAGTTGATGTAAACAACTGAAGCTTCTGCATTTCCAGTCTGTCATGGTAGAGCCACTTGTTTCAGTGAAACTTTTCATCCTTTAATGTTCTTCATTTAACATGAAGACTGTCCCTGTTGTTGTATCACTGTATTCAGATTTAAAAGCTTTCCCTTTTAATATGTCGGATTTTAAAAAGTTGTTTTCTTTTCTGACACCTGGTAGTCTTAATAAATTTGGGAGCAGTTGTAATTTAGGTTTTGGTTTTGACTGTACTGCTAAATAATATGTTGCATTTTGTAGGCTGTAGTTTGAGACTGAACTGTGATTGCTTGGTTAATTTCAGTTATGATATTCCAAAATTGGTCAGTTACCTTTCAATTATTGTAATTCTGTAGTTCTAAGCATCTGTGGAGGAACAGGTATTCTATTAGAATTGGTTGGGTAAGAAAATAAAGTAGAAGTGAAGTGGGTTGTATGCAGAGGTTTATGCCAGTGTCCTGAATGTTGTTTGCTAGTAAGTCCCAGTCAATTTGCAATTCGAAAAAAAAAAAAAGTCTGCTCATTGCATATATAATCTCTTCAGGGTTCAGTCCAAGTACTGTCAGCACTCAATTTCTCAAGGCTTTTTCTCCTGTGGTTCAGTTGATTTGTGTTTCTCTAAAGCTGAAGTACAACTGTGGCTGATTTCTAACTTGTGAAGTTTTTCTAATTTAAAGTCACGGACTCCAGGACAGTACACAAACTCTTCCTAGAGTTGAAGAGTTCAATATCATTATCTTTATTAAAAATAAAGTTGTAATACCATGTTAGTATTTCAGTTTGGTAATGGTTTCCCTGTAATGTTTAATGGGTAAATTTTTCAGAAGCTGTCTGAGCATATTTCTGAACTAGCTCAGTATTCCCTGATTTTATATTCCATACAGGAACACATTCGTAGTTTATTGAAAGTAATTCGAAGGTGTTGTTATAGAAGGATTGTCTATTCTGGCAATGCTAAGGATAAAGTGGTTTTTCAGAAATTGGTTTAAGAAAAATTATCATCGTAATTTACTGTGGATGACGCTTTTGCACTGCAGATGATTAATTATTGCTTCGAATTTCAGCTGTTGTAGGCAGTTCAGTTTTCCCCCTCCTCTCTTGATTCTACATGTTAAGGACAGTGTTTATAGAAAAATTGTGTTCTCATGACGTTCAGATAGAACCAGATAGACTGTTGATTAGTTTTCTTAAGATCAGCACTGCAAGCTTATCTTGATTCCAGTGCAAGATGTTCTTGAGAAATCAGGTGAAGGGTTATAGTTTCAGTAGGACTGTGCCATTTCACTTGTGATCCAAGAAAAATGAGAATCCAGGTCTCTGCTTGTATTTAACTTTATTCTCAAACATGATTTCACATAATGAGGTTGTAAACTGTAATCATGGAACCTCAAGTGTGAGAATGTTTCTGGTGGGTCAGATAATAAACAGCATGTTGCCTTAAACCAGAAGGGCAAAAATCAAATCTAATTTTTTTTTTGAGAAAGATGTATTTAAACAGGAAGATTCTGACTTATGCATAGTAAAGGTTCCATTGCATCCTCGTACTCCCAGTATGAACAAAGTTAAACAGTGCTTTCTCTATTGAATTGGGCTGTATAATAATTATTAGATAATAACTCAATTGTTGGTTTTAAAAATCTTACACCTTCTCTTGCATTAGGAATCTAAAGCATAACTTACAGCTGTAGTTACCAGTTTCTTAAGGAAGAAAATCTGTTCTCAACAGAGCAAAAGAATTTGGATTTTACAATTCTTTGTTACTCTGTTGTCCAGTAATTCAGTTAGGATAGTGTTAATGATGCTTCGTGTATTACTGGTTTCTGAAGCACTGTCATGACTCAGTGTGCTTACAAATGTGAAATCAGAAGCCAAGCCTTGTTACCATCTCTCTTCAAGAATTTTTGTAAAGAGAGCCCCAAAGGATGCATCTATTTTCCTTTAATATCAGGAATTAAAGTTCAGTGACAGACATTGATCACCTGTGTAGAATATTTATAGTTGGCTCAGGTCTCATCCTGAAATGTCAGAGTCAAGTCTTTTAAAACCTGAGTCTCTTGAGTCTTTCAGGTGCCTTTGATGTAGCAGTTTAAGATAATATCATGATTTTTTAAAAGCTTTATGTCCTTGCTCTGGCTTGCATCTCCAGTCTGGAAAAGTCTTCACGGAATAATCCAGTGGATGACAGAACACGTTGAAGGAAGCAGAATTTTATATGAGATGTGAGCTTCCTGTTCCTATAGTTAAAAGAGAGTAAAAGCTAATAGTCCAAACTTTTACCTTTTCATATCATTTTACACTGCAGCTCCAGCTGCTAGAATGTTGCTGATGTTGACAAACTTGGGAGAAAAAACTCTTCCCTAGTTCAAATTATAGTTGAGTGGCATGTCAGAATGTGAAAATTATTTTTTATTACCTTGTAGTCTGTTGGGACTGGATGCAAAGCAGAATATTTATATTGGTATTATCCCAATAATGATCTAAAACAAATACAAAAATATCTGAGATCTTCTGTTCTGTCCTAGAACATTTGTTAGCTTTTTTGGCATGACATCAGAGTTCTGTATTGATATCTGAATATGTATGAGAAACTGCAACCCTGAGCCAGTCTTTCTTTTCTCTTTGGGAGGACTTTTGTAGCAGTTTGTGAGCACTTCAGGGACAGAAGTGAAACATGTCAACTGTGCTGACAGTTCCCTTGCATCTTCAGGGCCCTAAGATATTTACTGGGCTTGCAGGGGACTGAATAGTCCTTTGTCCCCTAGTTAATGCTTCAATAATTGATGATAATTGGACTTGTTACAAGCTAGGGATTACTCTTACCTAGGCATAAGAGCTCTCCAGCCTTTTATTGTCAGAATTGTATTTTGCTTCCGGTTTTGTTTCACCACAGATTGGTGATAGGAAAAGCTCTTCTTAGTTTACAGAGTTAGTTGAAAATTTAGTTCTAGTAAACCCATATTTGTCTAGTTATTGAAAAGTACAGCTGAACTAGATAGAACATTTCTTACATTTCCCTTTATATCTCAAAGGGGGTAGCTTTTATTCCACAGGAAATGAGATGAGATAATTTTCCATAAGTTATCCATGTTTTGGTAATATATTCAAGCTAGAGGATGATATAGAGCAGCTACAGGAATTCGTTAGGTCTTTGTACTAAACAGAGAGCTAGACTTCAACAGCTTGTTTAAATCTGATAATTGGTCTTAGGCCTATTCTCCATTTAAAGTACTCTTACAGGTGTTTTCACTGATGAAGATGCACAGCGACCATTGAAGGTTTTCTTCATTGGATTACAAATCATGAAATAAAAATAGACCAATAGCTTTGAGTCTTCTCTGTGACCCAGTTTTCTTCCAATTTCTCTTCTACCTCTCTGTTTCCTGTTTGGTTTTGTCAAATTGAGTTATTGGCTGGTGGCAGTCCATGAGCAGTGTGTAGATCCAGGTCTCCATGGTTACTAGTAATCTTCCTCCAGTGTTCTCAGAAAGATATGGCCATCCCATCCTGTGTCCTAAAATATTGCACTGGAGAGTAAGTAACAGAAACAGTAAAGCAAGAATGTTCTTGGTGGTGTTGTTTGAAGAGGGGAGAATGAAAATTTTGCAAGAATTGTTTCCTAAGTACTCTGAAGGTGTCACAGTTTGGTGCTACTGGCATCTCCATTGCTGTAAGAGTACCTCTTTGGAACAGGTACTGAGCTAAGTGGGATATGAATTGAACTGTACCTTGACCAGTTGTTGAGAGAAGTGAAGGAGGAGTAAATATATATAAGGTTAGTGGTAATAATGTCAGTGTCTGAGAGGCAGAGAAGGGGAAAGTCAATGTATCAAGAATAAAATTTGAGTGTGGCATATCAATAGGACTGATGGGAAAGCCTTGTCTGCCTCTGACTACCTCTTAGTCCTGAAAGAGACCAGGTGGAAAGATACTGAGCTTTTCTCTTGAGTTTCTTTCTGGATACTGAGCTTTTCTCTTGAGTTTCTTTCTGGTGTTTGAGATTTATGTGAACTACTGAAGAACCTCAAAGCAAGGAAAGCATTGTCAGACACATTCCTTTTGTTCTTAGCACTTTTGGATAAAGTCACTAGAAGCTCCAGGCCACATCTGGAGCTTCCAAAAGTGGAGGGTGAATTTGAGAGTAGTTAATAGTGCCTTTTCATCATATTAAAGCTAATTTAAAAAGAAAAATCCCCCACAAAAAATAATTTTATGAAATTCTTCTCCTGCAAATACTGCTTTTTACACAATGTAATGTAAGATTAAATGTGTTCTGCACATTATGACTGCTGTATGTAGCAAAAGAACAAAGATAAACAGGTTCTAAGCATTTTTCTTATTATTTTTCATTTATGGAATGAAAGAGTAATTGCATGTTGCCAGATATTAGATAGCAGTATTGTATACTAACAATTATACTGTCACTTAAGATGTTGGTCAGCAGCAAGCCTCACAGATTCTGATTTCCTTCATTCTGTTTACTGCAGTGTAGTGTCATAAAGCCTTCAAGAACCTGAAATTGTTGATGTTTATCAGCTTCATAAATTGATTACCTCTGTATAAATGGACTTGTCATAGCAGGTTTTTTTAGTCAGCATCATGGCAAGAAATTCTTTGTGTTTATTGTTTGAAATGAAATATCTCTAGCAGGATTAAATTTATGACATTAGTGTCCTATTTCTTGTGTGGAGGGCTTACAGAAGGTCACAAGAAGCTGACCTGTCTTTTAAAAGGAAGTCTGTTTCTGCATGCAAGGCAAAAATTTTTATCTAAGTAGGACTTTATTTGGCTTATTTCAAGAGGAAGCATTTAGTTGTGCAAGAAGAGTAGATTCATCAGTTTCACAAATGTTGCTTAGATTTAAGGAGTTCAGCATTTCTTTCAGGAATCGAGGGGTAGAATGGAGTCCTGGGATTCTTCTAGATTTGTTTTAGATGTTTTGTTTGCTCTCTGATCTGAGTTCCTTATAGTTTTAATTTGCAACTGCAATTCTAAAGAATTTTGATGTTTTCGTACGTAGAGCAGTGGATGGCCATATCTTTCTGTAGTTGCTACGTCGTTGTTTTAATATTAAGACATTGAAGTACTGAAGTACTTTGGCAGTACTTCAGAAGTAGATTATAGCAGGGCGCTGGGTGAATCTCAACTGTTGTGTTCCATATAGTTAATACAGAGCAGATATTAGCTTTCTATATGTATTCCTTTTATTATTCTTGCCCTGGTTTTGAGCAACTACGTTAAGATAGTCAAGAAATGGTGTAGAGGAAAAGGATCTGTGCCAAAACCTCCAATTCTTAAAAGGAATTTCCAAGATTTTGTTCTTTGAATGGCAAACTAAAATGTAAAAACGAAGAAGTTTAATATTGATAATGAAGTCAAATGCTAATATCATACGCCACTTTTAAGCAGTATTTGTCCATACAAGTGTCACTTATTTCAATTAAATGAAGATGTGGAGTGTTTATTAACTCATTCAAAACCCATTAAATGCATAAAATCCAGTGTACATTTAGCACGTGTTACAATAAGCTCATTCCTCAGTTCTGTCTTTTTAGTGCAGATTGAAGCTAACCTAATGTAAAAATCTACAGGAGTGAGATGTCAGGAGGTGAACTTTGTCACCTTGGTGCAATTTGGTTTTCATTTTTCTCATCATTCTAGAGTATATCTCCCTGACAGGAGATATTTCCATATCCATAGTTCTTTCTCCGTTTTCAAGGTTGTCTTTTGAAAAGGAAATGTTTCTTCTACTTTCAGGCTCATCTACTTCTAGTGATCCCATATGGTCTGGCCATTCACCACCACCTCATCAAGAAAACTGGGTCAGTTTTGCAGATACCCCACCAACCAGTGCTCTTTTAGCCATGCATCCTGCTTCTGTCCAGGTGTGACACTTTATTGGTATTTGATTTGCTTCATTCAGATTGATGTCGCAATCCTTAGATTTTTTTTTCCTTCATAATTTTCATTGCAGATGTTTACTGTGTATCTGTGCTGTAGTCTATTCAGTGCTATTTGCCCAACAGATACTTGTTTTGAGTTGCCTTAATTTTGAATGAATAAATGAAAGCTACTAATTTTAAAATGTCAAAAATTATGACTTTAAAACATTTGTATTTAGCTTTTTATGCATATGTGCCATACTTTTTTTTCTGCTTACATACCTGCAGTCATTCCATATGTATCAGTGTGCAAAAATACCCTGTCATTATCCCAGAGATGCCATCTGCCGATGGTTTCCTGCAGTTTTGAAACTACTGTGAGGTTTAACTATGCTTTATATTTTGAAGGCAAGAAGTTGAGAATTCATAGAAGCATTTTAGGTAGATAATACTGAGGAAAAATATTTCATTTCAGGACCAGACAACAGTACGAACTGTAGCATCAGCTACAACAGCAAATGAAATTCGTAGGCAATCAAGTAGTTATGATGACCCCTGGAAAATAACTGATGAACAAAGGCAGTATTATGTTAATCAGTTTAAAACCATTCAACCTGATCTAAATGGATTTATACCAGGTAAGTTATTCTTTACAAATACAATTGTGGTTGCATCGGTTCTGTTACAAAGACTTTGTTTTGTATGTAGGCTTGCATACTATTTTGAAGGAAGTTCTGCATTTTGCTGATAATGTTCTGCTATAGTTCAATGTCATTCAAGAAAGACTAGAAACTAATTTGCCTTTTTCCTTCATTTAACCCTAGTAATTAGTCCCATTTTTCCCAGAACCTTTGCTAAATAACTCATCACCTTTACAGCAGGTCTGAGTCTTCCAATGATTTCACTTGCCTTAAATATTAAAAATGATTGTTGCCATTTTTCAGGATCTGCAGCTAAAGAATTTTTCACTAAGTCAAAACTACCTATTCTTGAACTTTCTCATATTTGGTAAGTGTGATCATTATTTAAAATAATTATTGATGATAGCTTTTTAGAAAGATGACAGCTATCTGGTAGACATCTAATAATTACTTACTAGAAAGTATTCAGTAAAATTTCACTACTACACTGTTATGTTCAGTCCTGCTCATATTTATGCCAGTATTACTTTAATGGGTTTTAATGGGTCTAGGTTGGTACTGTTTACAAGGCACTTTGAGAAAATGTCAAACTCTTCAGAGTTAAAAACTATTTATTTGAGATTTTTATTGTTAAAAATGCATTCAAATTTAAATAATTAGTTCCATATCTGTATTTATTTACTCAATTGTATCTAAGTAAATTTAAGTGAAATGTACACATTCACATGTTTTGTGGTATGTGACAAAATGTAGCTTTGAGTTTGTGCAAATCTTCTATTTCATTATATTCTGGAATTTGTACTGCATCATTGCATGCTATTTTTAAATGTCTTACCTTGGCAGGTGCTATCTTTCCTTCAGTGCAATGATTTCTATTTCAGTTATTTTCCCATTTGAAATAAGTCATGTTGCCTCAGCACTGTAAGTTCAGTTACATACTTTGCCAAAATCTGAGGCTAATAATATTGTGTAGTGCTGTCTTAAATGGATTAAAAATGGGGAGAGATAAAAGTGACTTTAGATTATCTGTAAGCTGTTCTTCATGTAGGCTCATCATCCTGAAGAGTATAAGAATGTAGTGCTAATATGAAGTGTTCAGTAGGATGAAGTGGATGATAAACTTTACTCATCCAAGTAGCAAAATGGAAGCCTGTCTTTTGGAAATAAAATAACCTTTAGAAATTTTATTTATACCAAGTTTTTCTTCTTAGGGAGTTGTCAGATTTTGATAAAGATGGTGCACTGACATTGGATGAGTTCTGTGCTGCATTTCATCTGGTAGTTGCTAGGAAGAATGGGTATGATTTGCCAGAAAAGTTACCTGAAAGTTTAATGCCCAAACTGATTGATTTGGAAGACTCAACGGGTAAGATACAGATTCAACACAAATGTCAGTAATATAAAGTTATTGTCTAATCGTTACAGTATATCAGCAGATAATTGTTTGTATGAGCAGAAAGCATTTGTCAATATGAAGTAAAGCATTGTGCAGTTTTTAGAAGTCTTAGCGCTCAAAGCTAACTTAAGCATGTACGTATTTCTGTAGAGAATGGTTATTTAGGAACAGTACACATGCACTTTTACATTTGAAAATACTGACTTTGTCCTTTAAAGGTTAAGGAAAACAAAATTGTCACCATATGGGTTTTATTTATGACCAACTATTGTATTCCAGTTTCCCAATCCATCTATGCTTCACACTCACTTTCAAGTGAACATGCTTTCTGTTCACCCTCATTTGTGAAAATACAGCATGAGTTTCTAAATATTGAAGGCACTTAGAAATTATTCCCAGATTCAATGCTAAGGGCAGGATAGGCATTTAAAAGTGCGGGATCAGTACCACAGACTTTTTTTAAAAAAAATTCAGCTCCTGACTTGAAAGCAGATTTATCCTTCATTGTGTTAGCACCCAGTTGTTCTACACATTGTCCTTTACCTTTGGTACTCCCAGGAAAACTACTGAATGTTTGAGTTCTGCTTGTTAATATGTGCCAAAAACTCAGTCCCATAACTGAAAAATGAGCTACTGTGCCATGCTAAAGGGGTGTTTAAAAACAGGATGTTTGTGGCCATCTTATTTTTTCTATTTTAAAATAGATAAAGGAAACTAACTATTTTAAAGCTGCTTTAGATTACCTTTTGAAAAGCAGTCTTTGCTTGGAAAGTCAGGTTATATTGTGAGTGCACAGGTACTATAATTTGCTAGAATTTTATTTCTTTTCACTAAACACTTCAAAGGGAGTCTCTTTATACTGTTTGTAGGTTGTCAGAGACTTTAATCTCAAAAATATTGATGAGTTCTTAAACTAGATACTGTGTTTCTTATTATCTCTGCTATAATAATGAACCCATTTTTTGTGGAAGTAGGTTGACTCTTCAAATAGTTGCCGCTGAAGTGTTTTCAGTATGAGTAAGCATTTTGCTGTGATAAAGACATTCACAAGCAATAGCTGCAGTTAATTGGGCTAATACCTAGCAAATGCCTAAAACCTTCCCATTCTCTCTACTCTTGAGTTAAAGTAGTGATCAAGCAAAATCTTGGTAGGAAGTGAAATAACATTTATTTGTATAAATCATTGTTACTAAAAAAATCCACCAAAAAACTCCCCAAAACTCCACGCCCTACAACTATATTTGTCTTGATTTTCTATTGCTGTTATTTGGTAGTAGATTTTAACTGAAGTTGTCTGGAAACCTTAGACATCAGACACTAAACCAAAAAGTGTTGTGTGTTTGTTTATTGTTCTCAATTTACAGGCAACTTTATTAATATAAAACTTCAGCATTATTTTCATGAGGTACAAAGTGGTCTTCAAATTTGAGGGAAAACTGGTGTTAATAGTTTTTCCCTTTGGTATTAAAGGGAAGTTACCCTGTTTTAGGAATGTTAAAAGATTATCTTGCTGCGTAAGCCATGCTTAAAAAATGCAAATATCTTATTCATACTTTATTCTGCACGTATTAAGAGCTACAATGAATAATTTAAGTTCTTGCAAATTTGTGGAGTTTTATCCAGTTAGCTTTATTTTATTTATAGATATATTTATTTGGGTCAGCAGCATTGGAAACAACTAACCTTATCTAGCACGACACGATTTATCACTAAAACTTCTATGTTGAATAAAATACTCTAGACAAAGTTACTGACATTGCTGTAGTTTTATGTTTAGTTATAGCAGCCCAAATCTCGAGCATACATTTACTAATTTAAAAGTTAGTGATAGGTTTGTCTACTGGACATGCTGAATTACAAGAGTTCATCTTAAGGACTGTAAATCAGCCTAGAAAGATCAACCAGTTAAATTTTGGTAAGAATTTTTCATTGTAGTTCCTGTAGAAGTTGTATTTCAATAAAGCTTTCTTCCAACAATTGTCCTAGAAATTGAAACTATAAAGTATGACACCAGAGTGTCTTTTTGAGTGCAGTTTTTACATGGGATAAAACTTTCTCAAAGAAACAAATGGTTGATGATCTTCTGCTGACATGCCTCAGTATGAATAATGTACAGTCAAACTGTTGAAGAGGATGAATTGCTCATATATCTTTTAAACCAATGTGCAAGATGGCAGACTTTATTTCAGAAGTGTTAACAGCACCATTATTAATGCTGTTCTTTTGTTAGAAAGTTTCCCATTAATCTTCTGCACTTGAAAAGTGCTGCTTTTTTCCATTTTGACTTTTGAACAAGTGGCCAACAGAAGGAGGAGTAACAGAGGGCTCCCTGTACCCTCTGTCTGTGTTCAGACAGGAAAGGAAGAAGTCTTGTGATCTGCTGTTGCAGTCTCTCCCTCATCACTCCTTGTGAATCCAGTATATGACCAACTGCAGGTGTTCCAAACCTGTTTGAGATATGGTCTTGCTTTACGTCTGGTTTCATGACTAGAGATACGCATTTCTCTCATATGGCGCAGGCTCATATAATTAAGCATATGTATAGTTGGTCATTTTTCTAGTACAGCAGTACCTCTTTACAGAATTGTAATTCCTTTGAACTCAATTTTAGCTCAGTTAGTAAAAGGTACCAACCTCTATAAAAGGTGAAAAGCAAGTTTTGCTTTTCTGTGAATTTTTGTTTGGGTTGCTCCCACAATGCCATTTCTTTGTAAGAAAAAGAATCTGCCATGCCTTTATGTCTTACACAATTACTTTAACCCTTAAAATTTTCCATAGAATGTCTCATGCATGTTTTGTGTGTTTGTAGAATTCTTTGAATTACAGGTAGTAATGCAGTCTATCCACAACAATTTTCCGCCTTCTCTTTTGACTTCGTGTTTAACACTGGAAATTAGTTCAGTTATGTAGAGTATCATCAGTGAAATGAGAATTCTGGGGTTTTTTAACTTAATAGAAAAATTTTATTCCCAGTACACTTCAGAGCAATTGTATTGCAATATGTATTTCCAAAATATTGCCACTGACATATTTTGGACCTAGTATAGTATTTTGTTTACAATGACCCCAGCATGTCAGCTTGACTACTTGGTGACATTGACACCTTGATGTAACTTATTTTTATTGCTTTCCTTAATGGAAAACCATACAAGATGCTAGGTACTGGGCATAATTTTGGAAACATTCTGGAATGAGCCAAACCTCGTGTCTGGCTATTTAAAGGAAGTTTACATGACCTTTGAAAGTCTGATGAGTTACTGGTTTCTGTGTGTGGTTTTTTTTTTTTTCTTGTTAGTAACATCTCAGTTGCCCTGACCTTAAGATGGCGCAATTAATTTCTTTTTGGATTTCAGTGTTTTTGCTGTGCCTCTTGCTGTCCCAGGCAGCTCTTTGGAGATGATAATGGGTTTTTACTTTTCGGAGGTACAGATGGTCACCACTGACTATTCAAGTATGCAAATGTTTTCAGTTCAATTTGACGCTGGATTTATTAGCTTCTTCTGAATGACAATTAGCAGGCAGAATATTGAGTTGTCTTAGAAGAGAAGGCTACAGTATTCAGCTCTTTAGGAACCTGAAACCAATCCATTTTATAAATTTTGATCAAGTTTTGGTACAACATACTCTTGTGGCAGTCATCTTCAATCACATGAAGCAGTCCTTTTTAATGATAATTCAATGAAACCATTCTTTTCTTGTTTAGTACTTTATCTTGTTCAGAGTTTTAATTCTGGGGACTGCTGACATGTTAATATGTCTGGCTACGTATCAGTCGCTCTTTCAACTGTTCCTGTTACTTTTACACTGTACAGTTGTAATCTGAACTTTCAGGTTTTTTGAGGCTCTCAGTGCCTTGCTTTGGCTTGCATTATGATGTCCAGAATAGGACACATTGTAAGCAGGATTTTACTGTATTAGGCAGAATGCTTGATCTGCTGTTCTGATTTACTTTGAAACAAAACTAAATAGTGCCAAAGGATGGCTGCAATGTGACAGCTACTAGACTAACTCAATTTGCAAAATGTGAATGGAAACACTACTGTTTTAGTAAGGAGGCTTGAAACTAATATTCTTTGGGGACTAATCTAAGGAAATGGTTTTCTTAATCTGGTTTTTTTTGTGTGTTTGCATTGAGATACTGGTTTTGCTCTGACTTTTCATATAAGGAAATACTCTATTCTGTAAGATGAAATGCTCAGGGGAGGATATTATGTAATAAACGGTAGTGTGAAGTTATTTTCTCATACTGTAAGAAAAACTGTTAAATTCTGTATGTAATTAAAATCTGGAGAAGTTATTTAAAGGCTGAAGTACTGGGAGATAGCATGGTACAGAGAAATCTTCAAAGTCTGATTTTCAGAAACATCCTTAAAATAAGAGTAGTACCTGATAAACAGTGTACTTAACTCAATGAAAGTTGGGGTTTTGGGTTTTGTCTGCTGCTAGGTATTTACTTAAAAAAGATGAAAACAAAGGGCACTTTGCACTTTCCATGAGATGTGAGCAACTCTTCTAAAAATAAGCTGAATGCAATTTATGATTTTTGTTTATAGTGATTCCTGTCGTTTCAGAAGTTGGGGAACAGACTGGTGAGGTAGGTTACTCCGGTTCTCCAGCAGAAGCACCTCCAAGCAAGTCTCCATCAATGCCATCCCTAAACCAGACCTGGCCAGAATTGAATCAGAGCAGTGAGGTTAGCACTTTTATCTAAGAGTTATTTCATTGCCAGTCAATAACTACATTGTGTGCGCTTCCATAACTTGTCATAAGTGAATTGTTGATCATGAATCATGAAACAGTTGGCAGGACAATAGACACAAGAAGGTTCTTTGTAAAAACGTACAAAAAAATGTTTTCATTCTGTTTCTTCTATCTCATTGTGTTATGAACTACTATTTAAAATGTTGCCATTAATGGTAATTAAGCTTTATATTAATCATAAAATTTATATCATTGCAGGTTTTGGAAAAGTTTAATTCCTGATTTTTTTTTTTATTTAGGGTACGTTTTTGGTTGGGGTTTTTTGTTACCTCTGAAGAACTTTTTTAGCAAACAGTTTCGCTTAAACTACAGAATAATTTTCTGACAGATCTGAACATTGAAACTTATTTCTGGAGATTATTTTAGCCTGAAATATCACCAGTAACATAGAGAAGTCATGACCTTGGGTCTGTCTCAGAAGCAAAGACTCAGAGTTGAATCTGAAGCCAGCCATTGGCGAAATTTATTTAAATCTTAAATTTTTACTGTTGTGTACTTCTGCTTCATCATCCTTAAGCATATATATTTGCTATATATGCAGTCTTCTGCGGTAGAGCTGTATTTTGTCAGAATTTGAAAGTGAACTTTGCAAACAGTATATTTTATACTATTTTTCCCCACAAATGTCTTGCTTAAAAGGCCTGTAAGGGATTGATTCCTGGATTTTTTTTTTTGTTGCTCTGTTTTAACATTTTTGCCTCTGACTTAGAATAAACCAATGTTTCGTTTTAAGAGCTACTTCAAATCCTCAAATGAGTCTCTGACTGCAGCCATATAGAAAGATGATGTAGGCTTACTTTTCATTATGGGGGGGGGAAGAAAGGGAAAAAATAATGCAATTATTTTTGGAAAACTATTTTTGATTATCTGGGACTCAAGAATAATTGAAAACTTGTTTTAACATGTAAGATACTTCTGTCAGTAGCTGAGTATTACCTTCTATTAAAAGAGCTTTTTGTGGCTCTTTTTCTTTCTTTGTTAGACTTCAAGTGAATAGAAAATTGGTAGTAAAAGACTTAGACAAACCAAAGAAAAGTCAGCATGAAGTAGAAAATAAGCATATTTTTAGGATTAAAGTTAGGTATAGAGGAAATTTCCTTTGTTTCTTGGTAGGGAAGGACTTCATAAAGTCTGCTGTTCCTTGTAAGGGCAAATGCTAGCCTCATAGTCACATCCTTACCAAATAAAAAAATGTTGGAAATTATTTAGTAATTCTTAGTTGTTCTGTTTGACAAAGTGACTCAGACTGCTGATTGGAAGCTGTGTTTTAAGAGGGAGGTGGAGCAGATACTCAGTTGCTGTTAAAAAGCTGTAAATGTCTGCATCTGTATTACCGTTTGCACAGATACATTCCCTTCTGTTTTCAATAAAAATTTAATAAGCTAATCAGTTGGTAACCTGGATCATAATTGCATAGATTCCTTCAGTGTCAAATGCAACTCAAACCAATTGAATAGGGTAATTCCACTAGTGGAACAAAGTGAATTACAATTCTGTCGGCCAGAAACTTGTCTTACGAAACTGACTATCCATTCACATAAGATAAGGTGGTATTTCCTTTTTGAAAGTCTACTAAAACTTAAGAGGTCTGGAAAAGTTCTCACAGTGGCTATACTACTGGATACTAACTATACTAAAATAAGAGTTGAACTAAATGTTTAGTTTTTTGTTCTAACACGAAGGAATTTCTGATTTTTCAGATGTGTTGCTGTGCATGTTTCTTTCTTCTCAGCATTTTCTTTTCAGCATGAGTCAGGTCAAAGTCCTCAAGGTTTTAATTCCATGAAAAAATTTCTGGTATTGCTGTGGGCACCAGTCTAATTGTTTCCTCTTTCAACCTCTTGCAAGTGGCATCAACCAATGAATTGCTTGTAAAAGCTCTGCATCTTTGCATTATCTGTCATTCCAGACAGTTTCATCGTGTCAGTCTCAAAGCTGTTGGTTACTCCATTCTTTCTAGCTCATAGTTAATTTATAGAATGTAGTTGCCAGGCTCAGTTACTAGAGGCTCCCAAGTATAGACTAAGGCATCAGTTTAAAACTTCTGAATAAAGAGCACCATAACACTCTACCTAACTTTGGATACGCCATGCTTCACATTCTCATCTCTTCACTCATCACTTCTTTCTCACTTCAGACATGTTTTCCATCCAAGTCTTGAGGCTCAGCACTTAGTTCTGGAAGCTTAAAATAATTGAAAAGCATACTATAAATTTTTGGTTGAAAACTGTCTAGTGTCATGCAGTCATCATATTAGCTTAAAAACAGATATGGAGATTTGCTTTTAAATTCGCAACTGTTACATCTTGTTTCAAATATCTTGGTGTTCTATTTGTAATGGTTCAGGTTGCTATGAGTTTTAGTTTCTAGTAGTTAACCTTCTAAATTAATTTTAAAACATCTTTGCAGTTCTAGAAGACAAATACTTGAGCTTTAGCTAGCATAAGTTTTATTCTGTCAATGCTTTTAAATTTTGCAGAGTTTGAGATGCAGTCCAGTAGAGTCTTAATATATTTAGCTTTCTGTTAACCAGGGAGCTAGTAGTAGCTGGTTTCTGGTAGTATTTCAGCATGGAGCACAACAGCATATTTCCTAGAGCTGTCAGTAGATGTTGGCATTTATCTGTCTGTGTCCAGCTAGGGAGCCCAAGGACAATTAATAAAGGTACTTGCAGTTTGGCTTCAGAGCAGTACAGGAAGATAGATTAAGTATTCATCTGTAAAAAATAATATTTTACCGTTTATCTTAACTATATGTATGCCCTTTGGAATTTTTTAAAAATTAACAATATTTCTGTAATCGAATTGCCTCTTTGCCAGTCTCACTAGTAAATGTGAAGCCACTGGCCAAATCAAGTTTAAAAGGGTAGTAGTAGGCCTAAAATAAAAATTATTATGTTTCATGAAAACGTGCAGCTGTGCAAATGCAAGTGGCCAAATCAGGAGAAAGGCTGGCAGAACTTGGCCATTAAAATTTTGACTTAGTGAAAACAGTTGACTTAACAGCTTCAAACTACTTGCAATGCTGCCTCTTCATGAAGGGGGTGGAGTGACACAGAGATGAACTATTTAATACAGGGAGTATTAAACAGGGACTGAGCAGTTGGGAATCCTTACTAAAAAGGATTTGTTAGATTCTGTCCATGAAGAGGGTAGTTTTCTGTGTTAAAAACAATTACAAACAAAAATCACAACAACGAAATATGACCAGAAAAAATACCCACCCCCATATTTAAAGTCAGAAATTAGGAGATAAGGCTCTTTCTCTACAAGTTTTACCAGACATCACAGCAATTAGAAATTTAATATTTCTAGAATTATTAATATTAATAATTTTAATAATTAGAAAGTTAATATTTTTCTGAATTTCATTTCATCTGTTTATAAACAGTTATTTAGGAATTTCCTTAAGAACTTATTTCTGAAATAACTGTTTTAGATTTGGTTCACATACAGGCTGTTCACTAAAAATAGTTTGTTGTAGAGGAGAACATGAGATTAGGTTGACTAACACCATATAGGTTTGTCCTATGTCTTATGGAATCATTTAGATTGATTTACAAGAATATTCTGAATTGGAAAGGACTCACAAGGGTCATAGAGTCCAACACGCAAGTTCTTTCCACAACTATAACAAACATAGTTTTTGTCAGATTTTCTGAGCACTAAAAACTCTGTCTTTTTAATTTTTGAATTTGTATTTGTAGTGTTTGAAACGTGCTTAATATTTACTTCCTATTTTGACAAAATATAACAAGTTTAGCATTCCTCTTGTGATTTTTAATCTGGTTTCCAGATCACAGACTTAATTTTATGTGCTTCGGTGCTTTGTTGATCCAGTTGTGGCTGTAACTTCACTCAGTTTGCATGAGGATTCTTGACAACCATGTGTTGATACAGCATGCCCATATCTTATAAAATTATTCAGAGATTGACTTATTTGCTTTAGCAATCAACAGTAAGTTTGAATTTAATTCTTTGCCTTGTCAGTGATTTAGACTTGTGAAAATGCTCTTGTACAGCGTAGAATCACTTCTCAGGGGTTGCACTGGCAAGCTAAGTGGTGTGATTGGAGTACTCTGCTCAGTATTCATTTGTCTGGGATTTTGTAGGAAAAACAGCATTTACTAAATATGTTTGAGACTTGGCAGCTACAAAGCTGAGGAACCTTTCTGTGGGTTTTATGACTACAAATGCACACGATGTGTCTCTGATTTTTATCTTTAAAGTATATGAATGGCTTAACCAGTTCTTTTACTTGTATGATGTTTATTGGCAAGCATGAACTCTGAAGGAACTTCTGAGTTGCTTGTGCACCTTGTATCTTCATTATGAAATGTGAATGTAAAGATTAATATTGACAGATAACAAACTTGGTTCCACAACAATCTCAGACTGAAATAGAAATACATAATATATATTAGTGTGCTTCCTAAGTGAAATACTCTCCTGTGCAAATATAGTTCTTTCCAGTGCAACCGCTGAACTACTATGCTAAATCTCCTCAGTGATCTTTTACTCCCATCTTCCTCATCATGCTGACTTCTCTCCTCTGTCTGTTCAGCAGTGGGAGACATTTAGCGAACGCTCTTCAAGCTCACAAACTCTGACCCAATTTGATTCTAACATTGCACCAGCTGATCCTGTAAGTCAATCACTTAGCTTGCTTGTTTGAAATTAATTTTATTAACACTGAATTTCCATTCATTGTATTTAGCTGTTATGCATGATTCCACAGACTGCTTTTTGGGGAATGGTGGCAGGCTTCTTAGCTTGTTTGCTTTTTTTCTGAATATAAATTTTCCAGTACTGCTTATGTTTAATCTCTGATTGCAAAGAATGCTTTTTCCTGTTGATTTTGACCTAATACAACACTTCTGTCAAAATCTGTCATACACAGAATTTTTTAAACATAACGTGTTTTTTGAAAAAATGTGTACATTGCAAGGGCCACTCCCTATGATAAACCAGTTCTGTTGTAGATTTTGTCTTTGGTGTTGTTTTGGTTTTTTCAAGTTGCAGAGCCTGATTTGCACAAAAACAGTGCCAACTTCTGTGAAAAAAGCTACTGGGCTTTAATGGGTGTGGTATTTCATATTCCAAATGTTTTTACCAAGTTACTTATTAATAAGGCTTTTAGTATTTCTCCAGCTAAACCTGTGGGGTTCTAAGGCTTTACTCAGTGAGGAGTGCTCTGAAGGAAAGGATTATGTAGTTAAATATCTTGCCAAGTTTGGGAGCCAGAAATACACTACAGTGTTTCAAGTTCTGCTGGTTTTAAGCTTTACAGCATGTGACATTAAAGCAGTTCTGAAATTCATTAGAAATGCAGTATTTAGCTGCTGCTTTCATCCTGCTTTTTTACAGACTTAATTACCACTGAGTGTCCATTTTAATTTAATTAATTACAGTGTTGGTGTCCATTTGATTCTGTAACAAAATATAATAGGTGTACATAATACACATTTAACTGCTTTTAGTATTAAACCTCTCACTTCTGAGAAGATGCAATACATAAATATGTGTATATTTTCAGTACATCAGGTCTCCAGTCTCAAAGTTAACACTGACGTTCATGCAGAAATAGCATTTTTAGATGCTGAAAGCTAGGATTCAAACTGCACTGTTCCCCATGCTCAGAATTAACTTTTAGTAAACATTCAAAACAAGTGGAAACTGTCCTACTTAAAGCAAAACCCAGCCCTCTTTCATCTGAGATTGTTTTTGTTTCAAATATACTGTATTTTTATGTTTTAATGTAGTAAACATGAGGTAAATTAGTTTATATTTATTTTCTGTGTATAGTGGCTTGACAGTAAAGAGCTATCACTGTCTTGTTTCCTCAATAAATCAGTAATTTATTTTCACACATAATTGGCAAATTACAGAAATCTGAGGTTTGAACTTTTTCATATGTTGGTAATCTAAGAAGTAGAGCAGTGGTGGTATATGAAAAACCCTTATATGGAGTTTATGTTTGTGTGTATGGATATAGAGAAATTCACTAGGAATGCAAAATTTTTTTATGACTGATCACATTCTTGAGTCCTTTTCTGGAAATGCTTATAGTTTAGAAAAGAATGGTGAGCATCTTTGGTACTTGCTAAGGTAACAGACTTTGAGATTAGAGTCTTTTTTCCATATTAAAATAAGAACAAATGATGACAATTTTTTGGTTAGCTGAAGGCAGGCTTTTTGCTTTAGCAATCTCAGTAGTGATGCGTAGGAATGATTTACGGAACAACTGTTTACCCAAAGGAGAGAAAATCAGCTTTCTTGAGCAGTTGTTAATAACCATGTAAAGAATCAATTCACAGACCAGTTATTTTTTAGTTGAAAAAGCAGCTGCTTTGGAGGTAAAACAGAAGTGGAAGGAGTAAACCAGTACATTTATCCCTTAGTATGAGAGCATAATATGCCTTTTGTAAGTCAAAATTGGTAACATGTTGTTTTATGTAAAATTAGGTTAATGATGTAAATTAATGCATTATATAAAATCCATTTAACAATTTGAGGCATGACTTCCGTACCACTGCACATTAGAGTACAGCAGAGGTCTGAAGCAGCCACAGCAAAAGTGACCCTTGCATGATAATCCCATTATAGAGGGAAAAAAAGCAGTATATTTTAATGTGGTAACTGTTCCTAAAAGCTTCCTGCAACAAGCATGTTTGAGCTGTGACTAGAAAGTGGTTTTATGTTTGTTTGCAACAAGGGTAGTGAAAGTCATTGAAATAGTTTCAGAAAATACCAAGGTAGATGTATTATTGATCTACTTGAGTAGTCAGAACAGATTAAATTTCTGATACAGAGGTAGTTTTGAAACTTCTGGTTAATTCTAGGATAGAATATAATGTAATCCTGGGGTGTTCTTGTGCTGTCATTGGCCCACCCACTCATACATTCTGAATATAGATGACAGTAAAAAACCTCAGACAGCTATGTCCATATTTTTAGGCTGCTTCTAAGTTTTGAGATTATTTTTTTAAGCTGGCTGCAGTCAGTCTCCAAACCAAATGGAAAGGATTGTCTATAAAGTACTGCAAATGGAGCCCCTTGTCTAAACAAATAATGCCTAAGTGTCAGGCCAAGGCCTGTCTAAAGGTATATTCCATAGGGCTTATTCTACTGAAGTTGAGAAGATTTTTGCTATTTAAAGACTCCAGAAAATATCTGAAATTACTGTAAAGTACTATTTCAATCAAGCATTACTCATGCTATTTAGAGAGGCCATTATTTTCTGAGGCATTGTAAGTAAAGCTGAGGAGTCAGGGTTTAAGCTGTAAGTTTTTTTTTGAAGATGTGCTCAAAGTACCAGATGTCTGATATGCCAAAAATGGTGGAAAGCTGGTAAAATTCAGGTCCTACTTGCAGTTATCTATAGAAACATATTCTAGTGCCCTCTTAAACAACTACATTATCATTGTAGAGACTACAGCTTAGAGAGTTTTGCTTTGATGGGTAAATTCAATTCCCTGGAACTGTGCAAATAAACTAAATCTATGAAATTTTGTTTAGACTTGATACTGCACGTGGTGTCAGAGAATCTTAAGACTGATTTAACCTAGGTTAACATAACTCTGATCTCTTCCACAGGACACTGCAATTGTGCACCCAGTTCCTATAAGAATGACTCCAAGCAAAATCCACATGCAGGAAATGGAGCTTAAAAGAACTGGAAGTGGTAGGATATTTTCTCTTGCTAATTTGGGAAGTTTCGTACAGTTAGAGTTGGCCTTACTTCCTTGAACATTTTTTCTTCACCAAAGATGATTATAACTGGAATTGTAATGAACATCATTAATGAATTAAGAAATGCTGTTCAGGTAAGTGCAGAGCTTGAACTGGCCATTTGCTACAGTGAGGATTTTACTATCTCTAGCAGAATGTTTCTTGGAGAGTAATTCAGGAACATTGAGATAAAGACTGGATTTGGGCCTCCAGGAGAATATCTGGGTTTCGTGTTAAATACTGAAGGAAACTGAACATGGAGATCATAACCTGCATTCATAAAGCTTGTTCTATTGTGGGCAGAAATACTGCATTTATTATTTTGAAACTTGAAAGCATTT
This sequence comes from Drymodes brunneopygia, assembly GCA_013400955.1. Classification (NCBI taxonomy): domain Eukaryota; kingdom Metazoa; phylum Chordata; class Aves; order Passeriformes; family Petroicidae; genus Drymodes; species Drymodes brunneopygia. The sequence goes on along the minus strand of VZTZ01040976.1, from coordinate 1,471,047 downwards.
GGAGTATTGGCAGGCCTTTTTTAAATATTCAAGTCAATAATAAGCAAGGTGGTTTGATAAATTTTCTTGAGGTATGGAAGGATCTTAATTTTCAGTTGTGTGCCAGTATTTCTTAAAGTCATGGAACTCATGCAGAGTCTTCAGCATAGGAGAATAAATAGTATGGACAACACATTTCTTTTAAAATTTCTTTGGCCTTGTAAGTAGCTGAAGATTCACAGCTCTTAATGCTGAGAAATTGGTGTTTTACACTGCAATAGTGTTATTTCTGAGTTAAAATACACCAATTTTAGTCTTGAGTGCAACACTTAGATAGGGGCAGGAAACCAGCATAAAGCTTTGGCACTAGAAATAAAGGCAAGTTTGAATAAGTTCATTTATTTAGATTTGTTTTCCCGTCTAGATCATGCTAACCCTACTAGCCCACTACTTGTGAAACCATCAGATCTCCCAGAAGAAAATAAAATGAGTTCATCTGTAAAATTTACAGCTGGAAATACAGTTAGTAAGTATCAAAGTGCTTTCTGGTCTCATTTCTTACATTACACAAAATGTAGATCTGATCTATCTCTCAGTGAAAACTGGCTGGATAGTAGCAGCTCTAAAATGAGATAAACTTATCCTAAGAACTGAAGCATTTCTGATATAAAGCATGTATTAGAAATAGAAATTTACAAAGTTCTACTTATGTTACTGAGGTTGTTTTCCCACCCTGTGTGCTCAAGAAAGTTCATTTTTGTCAGTTTTTTTCCATCTTTCTGTTTTCTCTTTTAATCCTAGAATGAAAAATTTAATGTACGAAAAGTGGAATTGACTAAGTAGCATTTGATTGTTCTTCCTCAGAACCATGTAACAACAATGTTTTCTAAAGAGTGAAAATGGGTTGACCACAACATTTTCAGTCAATTCTCATCTGGTTTAGCTACTAACAAAAAGCAACAGACTTCTACATGCCATTTTTAGTACAGCTTTTCAATTGTTTATTTCCTTCTAATAGCCTTTTCAATTTTCAGTATCTCCTGTGTCCAAAGCGTGCTGTGTTATTTTGATTTGATTAGTCCACTTGTCTAATACTTAGAGAGGTCCAGAATTATATGTAGCCTGAATAAATCTCCAGAGTCTGAGATTCTCTTTTTTGTTTTCTTCAAGCTAGGAACTTCTTTTCAGTAAAAATAAAGTTTAAAGAATTCATTCTTTTAATTCCTTTGTATTATTAAGCCCAGAAGTATTTTGATTGGTTTGTAATACAGGAGGAATTTAGAAAGTACCTTCTTGCAATGTGTTTTGCTTTTCTTGTGAACTCGTTTTCAGTACCACTCTTTGTCCAGTGTCCTGACCACGCCTGAGTTTTACTTTTCAAGCAGAGTTTTTTACTAAGCACTTTCCTGAGGCAAAAGAAAGAATGAACAAACATCATCTTTTAATGTGGAAGTACTACTGTATGCAGGATCTAAGTTCAGAGAGATTTTGGTTCTCCCTTTTCCATATCCAAGTGTAGCTTAATCTTTGATAAAGTGTTTTTCCCTCAGAGGAAGAACGTAGTGAAATAAAACAAACCACATTGCAGTGTAAGATAAAAGGACCTTGTAGTACCTGTGATATTAAGAAGAAAAAGTATTAAAAAAATAACAGGTAAGAATGTGCCTTGCTGACCAGGAAAGTAATCTCTGCAGGAATCTCATTTCTGGAGCCTGGTTGATGTGTCTTGCCACTTTTGAAAACTTCAGTGTCCTAGGAGGTTAAAGTAATCCGTTGAGAGTGGGTAATTCAGAAAAATATTGATGAGTAGAGTTTTCCTCTCCACTGATACTGAATCAACTTTGCTCCAGTGACTTTCCACCTTGAGTTTTGATTTACCTGGTGCTCTAGAATAATCCCTTGTGATAAATTATCCTGAGGTCAATTTTTCTTTCTACATTTGTTCCATATAAATCTTGTGATTTTTATGAGGCTTCTCATTTCTGGCGGGAAAAAACCTCAAGCTTTGCAGAGCTTCTATGGGTAAGGGTGTCCTTAAGAATCTATGATGCTCAAATAGCATAATTTGTTTTTGAGGTTTCCTTAATCAAAAGCTGAAAGTTTTATAAAATACTTAGTCCAAAACAAGGTTGACCACCAGCCTTGGAGGTACAGAAGTTACAGTGGTAGCAAAGAGATTGTGTTAATCTGTGTACTGTACATACCCTTTATTTTTTCTGATTTCTAACATTGGTGACAATCCTTCAGCACTTCTAAAACCAGGCATGTCCTATCCCTTGCTTTTTTTTCCTTGGATGTCCCTTACTCTTGTTCACTAGATTGTTGAAGTGATGGAATGTCAAGTGTTTAAAAATTACTGTTTATAAAGCTTACATGTTGCATTTTAAATACAACATTGCTGTCATTGTTTATGGCTCAGTACATGCCAGTAGTAACCAACAACTGATAATGTTGGATGAGTGGAGTTGATTTGTATTGCATCCTTCAATTATTCAGTCTCAAGAATTTTGGATCCTGATCAGATTATACCTTACAGGGAAGCAATACAAGGACGTACACCCTTTTTTACACTAGAAATTGGATGTTTGAAATTATTTGTTACTTCTGTCTGTTAGGGTATGCTAATGATGCAAAGGAAATATGAAACTGTGCTTTCTTTTCCCAGCAGATGGTTACAGCAGTTCGGACTCCTATACTTCAGATCCAGAGCAAATCGGAAATGCTGTAACACGGCAACGGTCAGTAGAGTAGCAACTGAAAAAAATAAGTAAAAGGTGTTTAAAGAAGCCTGTTCTCAGCTGCTGGTTATTTGACAACTAGCTTATAAAATGATGGCAAAATAGATTCCTAACTGCAACACTCAGGAATCTGGAGACAGTCTGTTTTCTAATGCATTAACAATATATGTTGCTTTTGTTAGTGTGTAAAATGAAAATTAAAAAAGGAAAGTTGTCTAAAAATTTGTTTGAGATTGGCCAATCAAGTGCTCCATGTGAAGCTCCATGTTCAGTCTGAATCTTAATACTTTCCCCTTAAAAACAAGGGAATGTAAGCACATGAGACCATGCTATTACTTGAAATGAATTTTTTGTATTTTTAAAAATACCCATTAGGCATTACTGGAGAAGAACCTTATGACACTGTAGCCTAAAAGAAGAATTAAGCGCAAATTAGAATACCATGGCAGTAACTCAATCTCTTTTAATAATAGACTTACATAAAATAAAGGGCAGCCATAGGCCCAGCGTAAATTAAGGGATTGGAGAAAGCTGTGCAAGCACAAAACCAACAACTACATCATTTCGCATAAGAGAATGTGCTGTACTAGCTGGTGCTAATTGTTCCCATTAAATCTGCCTGAATAGGATTAAAACCAGCTACGCCACTAACCATCTTAGAATCAGTTTCAGAGGTAAGTTTCAAAACAAAAATAATTAGGGTGACTTCAATAGCAAAGAAAGATTTCCATTTGCCTGTCAGTACAGCACCTTGAAATATTCTTTCCTCCATTGTTACTTAATGGAAAATGTGATTCTGTCACACTTTTATGTATGTTTTTGCACTATCACCATGATGGTTTCAACATCTTCTTTTCCTCTTTGACTTTGGGTTGGGTTCTCTTACTGAGCTTGTGTAGATGAGTGAAGCTTTTTGATGAGTTCCCATGTTACGGTACAGGGAGCTTCTGTCCTGACCTGGTAGTTGTGGCAGTATGCACACAGGAAATTTGTTGTCTCACTTACTCTTTTACTTCCTTCCACTGGCATCTCTTCTAGCAATTACAATTTTGTATAGAGATGACATTGTCCTTAATCCTATCATTAGTCAAAACTACCTCATTGTATTTTCAAAAAGCAAAAATTGACAAGGCTGTGTCAGTGATACTGACAGTGATGCTGTCAATGATACTTCAGAATTGTCCATAAACCACTTTCTCCCATTTTTAATTCTGCTTGTGTTTTTTTACTACACTAGCTAGAGGGATGACCCAAGGAGTCAGTATGATTAGATTTTAATTTCATCAGCTGGAGAATTACACAGTGTTACAGAAGCATTGCCATAGAGAATATATTAAGAAAATAAACTTTTCTGTTGTGATAACTCAATTTTCGGTCTGGACTTAAACATTCAAGAATCCAGTTTCGTGTGAAACTTGGGTACCTTTTACCTCTCCTAGTTTACATCTTATGATAGTTACAGAGGAATGTTGCAGAGGTCTGTCATAGAAAAGATTTTATCATGAGTTGAATAATAAGCAGCTGTATTTGTGTCAGTGATTCGGTAAATCAGTCTTGTTCAAATTAGACCAGTTAGGATGCTTCTGCAAGCTGTTTTTAAAAGCAAGTTGTACACAAATTCTGTATACAATAAATCCCACTTAAATGGCACTTAGTGCAGTAATTTATCCTTCTATCCTTTCTGCATGTGTTCTCCATGAATTTGCAACAGGTATCCACTAGATGGTGATCCTACCAAAGAATGAGTCAAAATTTCTGAAGATTCTGCCAAGTATATAGATTTGGAAAATTTCAGGCTGAGAATTAAATTGCTGTCTCATACACTGAGATACTTCTTGAGCTCCATATACACAGAGGCAGGTCCAACAGAAAGCCAATATTCTTCTTTAATGAAATTGAACTTAGCCCATTTAATCTGAACAGGATGTTGACTGTATCTTAAAAATTATGGTGACTATCTGGATGGAATTACCATATTTAGCATTCTCTGTTCCTGAGCTATAATTGTTTGGGATGTGCATCAAGCTGTTTGTTTCCCAAAGATAAATTACATGTGATAATATAAGAATAATTTGGATAAGGGGTATTTAAGTAAATGGAAATATAAAACCAATTGTAAAATCAAAGAATTCTGGAAGTTTAAAACTAATTTGGCAATCTTGAAAATCAATGGCAATCAGGTTTTTTTACCTCTGTCAAACTTGGTTTTTTAATTGCATGCTTTGAAGAACTTTTGATTTTAGTTCTGTTATAGCCACCTAAAATTACTACAGAAGCTTATGTATTTTGCAGATCACATTCAGGAACATCTCCAGATAACACTGCACCACCACCACCCCCTCCAAGGCCTCATGCTTCTCATTCTCGGTCGTCATCTTTAGATATGAACAGATCCTTTTCAGTTACCCCAGGTAGATATGCTGTGTTCTGAGTGTATGTTATTTTTCAGCACATGTATTCCTGAAGCAGACAAGGCTTTTTCTCTGAGGAACAATTTAGACTCTTGGTTTTTAAAGCACTGCTTCTGATTAAAAAAGTTGCAAATGTTGTCATTCTTACTGTATTGTTTGTATTAAAATTTATATTGCTTATTTACTTAAGCAATTATTTATTATTTACTTATTATTTACTTAAGCAGCTAATTTAAAGGTCAATTCTGAATTCTGGGATTGTATTTTTTTTTGATAAATGTGGGAAGCAAAATCAGGAAAGAATATTCTGGTAGTATATCCACATCCAATGAACTGCGTCTGCCAGTAAATTTTCAAGGGGAGTATTTTTGGAATCAGATGTATTAGAGATGGGTATTTAGTATTTGACCTCAGAGGAACTTATTAAAGGTCACTTCTGCTGTTCTGATTAAGGCTTTTTATTGGACTTCAGTACTTTCAAATTCAGGATCACAAAGTATGAGAAAATATTAAGAGTTTATAATGAGGGCAAAAAAAAAAAAGAATACTAAGATACTAAGACTAGAAGAATACAACCATGTCTGTACAAGATCCATGTTTTGATTAATCCTAGTTTTGTCTGTTTGCCAGTTTGAAAGGAGGTGACATTACAATTATGAGCCCCAATATGACAGGTTGATATGTGGACAAGATGCAGCATTTCTTCATGTTGACAATTATGAAAATTTGATAGCACTATAATGTACAAAGTAACAATCTTGGCCAAATGTGATGTGTCTTTTACAGGACAGCAACAGGCTGGAGTTGTTGCCTATCCCCCTGCAGTGCCTCCAAGACCACAGCCTTCACAGGTGATGTCACTTCTGAAAAATCATATTCTGACTCGGTGCATTGTTTTTATATAAGTGAATTTTAATATATCACTAAAACAAGTATCATTGCCTCACATATTTTTGAAAGGACCAGGATGTGAATGATGGCAAAACCTAGACCGTAGTCAAATGTTAGTATTTCCTGAATAAAAAAATGCTTCTAGTGGAAACATGGGTAGGGATTTAAGTAGATACTGAGAAGGAATTAATGGCTCTGGAGCTCTGATTTGTAGGAAAGAGAGAAAAGTTATCCTCTCACATTTCATTATCATTATACTATATTCCTGTATAGTACATAGGCCATAACAAAGACTGTGAGAGCCATCTTCCAAAGTTTTGCAAAACAAGGGTTTGTCTTTCATGTGTCTGGGCGAAGGGGAGAGTTTTATATAATATGCCTGTCCCCAAAACAAGGATTCCACTTCTTCGCTTGTCACAGACTTGGTGGTCTTGCAGTCCCAGTCTGAGTGATTTTAGTTAGCTGATTTGGTAGAAAGCACATGCTGAAAAAGTTTTTTCTTCGTCTCAGCCAGCTGAATCCCTCAAATGCTTTGCAGATCTGACATGGGACAGATAAAATTGCTTTTCAGTTGTTTCTCACCAGCAGCTACTTGATATAATCTGAGTTACCAGCAATTGAAGTCAGTCAGTGATTCAAAAAGTCATCTACAAGGATTCAGAAATCACCTGAAGAGATGAAGGGAGGGTACAAGGACAGACAGGTTTCACGTGACACATGCAGTGTGATTGCATAAGCATGTTTCCCTGTGGAACTAGACTAGAAGTCTGTATGAAACCTCCAGAGCCCAACTGACTCTGTCACAGCAGAAATATCTATTATTCAATGAGTCTAGCTAGTGCTACATTACATCCCTCTTTGGTCTTATTCCCTGGATAATAGCATATCTGCACTTCCTTTTCTCTTAAATATTTCTCCATGCATGTCTTGCATGAGATGCACATTGTCCTACTGATAGGACATAGATTTTTGTCCACTAAAAAGGCAGATAATCTTCAGCATTCTGTCCCTAAATATTTTTGCTATTTTATTGCAGGGCACAGGTCCTCATGTGCATCGCCCAGTGGATGCTGATGGCCTAATAGCTCATACCAGTACCTCACCTCAACAAATACCAGAACAGCCAAATTTTGCAGACTTCAGCCAGTTTGAGGCATTTGCTGTTTCAGGTGTAAACAAAGAGGAAGAAGATGAAATTGAAACGCACTCAGAAGTCTTGCAGGTGAGTAGAAAGGAAGATCTTGTCAATTGCTTTAATACCACCAACAGTTATGAGACTTTTTAAAACCTGTTTCAGCTGTTCTCTGTCAGTGGTGTGTTGTTTGTTGGGTTTTTTTGTACTGTTTTGGTTTTTATGATGTCTCAATCCATTGCTAGAAAGCAATTACATTGCACACTGCTGCACTTACTTAGTAATCGCCAAACACTTAGACAGAAAGAATTCTTTTTGTCTCAGTTCTTGATTGTAATTTAAAAGATTTTTGTGCTTATTAGCATACGTGGACACAAACATAATTGTGTTGGTGCACTTGAGACTTAGCACAGGCAAAACCTTTCTTCTGCTCATTCTTGCCAGCCTTCCAAATGACTTGCTGGTAATTTTTAAATCATGTCTTGATAAAGACATGCCTTAATAAAGGAGATGACTGTCATGTACTGTAAACATCTGCTAAAATGTCATTAATTTGCTTTTCTTCAACATCATTGGACAAACAGCTAAAGTGAATAGAGCTCTGGCATCCTTCTGTCATTAAACATGTTTACAAAACCTTGTTTCCTACTACACACATAGGACTTAAAAGTTTGGAAGCCTTAGTATTAATGCCATAGCTAGCTGCTATTCCAGAACCTACTTCATGTTCTCCTTTCATAATTTGTAGCTTTTATCCAGATTGTAAGTTTTCTGGGACACTTCTGCATCCTCGCTTAAAAAAGTCCCTGTGGTGCTTTAAAGTTCTCCCAGCTGTCAGCAGTGTGGTCTTGCTTCACTTGTTCAGGAGGGTCAGTGATACAGACCCATGTGAGCACTCTCCATGAACCTCATTGCAAAACCAGCTATGGTAGCTTAAGCTGCCACTGGAAACTGCTTAAGTTAAGCTTGCTGATTGTTTTGCATTGAGGTGGATGGGGAACAGTCACACTGTGTCCCATTGAAGAGATTAACCTTTGGCAATGACAGATAATGGTAGGTACTGTAATAGCAGAAACAGCTATAGCAGTCAGAGATCAGGCCATGGCCTCTTTTGTGCTATCCAGTGCCTCATGACATTGGACTTGTGTTTTAAATGAGAATTGAACTAGAATTTTGGGTGTTAGCTGTATTCATGTATCAGAACACAGCATAGTTGTTTTTACTCCAATTGTTGCCAGTTTGTTAAGAAGTAGATTTCTAAATACAGTTTGTACTCCTTTAGGTTGAAAAGCCCTCTGATTCTGCAAGTTCTCTTAGAGTTGCCAAAGCAGATGGAAGAGTTGAAGACAAAGCGCCTGCTAATGTCCCCACTAGTGCGGTAGGCAAAGTACCCTTGGAACAAAGCACAGTTGTCTGATGTATATGAAATTAAATGTCTGTTTTGATTTGCAACAGCAGCTTGCAGTGTCCACTGGAACCCAGTTTTATCAGGCCCAGTAGGTGCTTCAAATAGGCATGTATAAGGTGAATTTTTGCAGCAGACAATGATGATTAGATTTATTCTAGAGACAGCAGAAAATTAAGATACTTACAAGTTTTCAGATTTTTGAAACAGATGGAAATGTTTATTGCAGAACTTGATTACCAGTAGCTTTTTATTTGGTTACAGACATGCAATTACTGGGGGGAAAGTGTGCTCTGCGTTGCTGTGTGTTTACAGTACTCAGTTGTACCGGGTGTTTCTGCTTGCACTGTGCTTTGTCAGTGTGTAGCAACTTACTGGCCTTTCACCACGTGGTGAACTTCAGGTTTTCTCCAGACCATATGAGAATGCAGCTAGATGTCTATCAGAAAATACCTGATGGGTTGTAAATTCAGTTGCCTTAGTGACTGAATATGAAAGAAATTACCAGGTTATAATCCAAATAAAATGTAGTTTCAGAGAATTAATAGGCTGTGTTTTCCTCTTCAGGGTAAAGGCACTACCCCACTTGCTCCACCACCGAAGCCTATTCGTAGAAGATTAAAATCAGAAGATGAGCTAAGACCTGAAGCTGAGGAACATACACAGAAAACAGGTGTCATAGCTGCTGTTCTTGCTTCACAGCCATCTATTCCTAGGTAACCCAAGAAGTATATAAATACATCTGTTACTGGAAAGTTTACATTTAAACAGCATACACACTTTCTGTTCCAGGGGTTGCAAACAATTGCAGTGTGTTTAATTTAGATTAATTCAACAATTTTAAAAGTTTTTGATTTTTAAAGAAGGTAATCCCAAAGCCTCTACTACTGGGAGACTTTTAAGAGATTTTTGAATTTTGGAGTGTGAACTCTTTTTAACTTCTGCAAGTGTGTTGGTAATAAGTGGTGGAAGTATTAAGATGCAGTGTTTAATTTTAAATGGTTGCTATGAACAGTCCAAAATGTGCAGTCTGTGTGTCCTAGCATGAAAATAGTCTATTGCAGTAGTCACTTGGGGGTAAATGAATGTGGTTCACTGTTGGGCCTTCAGAAAGTTGATCATGACAAGTTTTTAAAATGTGCTGGGTGCTGTTTGATTAAAACCAACTGCATGTACATATATGAAACGTATATATCTGTATTTCCATGCAAACAAACATGGTTAATCAAGCCAGACAGAAGTGGGAAAATTTAATAGTGTAAAAAGTAAAAAAATTTTGAGAAGAGGATTCCGCTCACTTAAAGAAGAGGGGCTGTGAGACGTTCAGCCAAGTGGCAAAATTACTGACTACAGTACTTCTAATATATTCTCAGATCAGTGGGGAAAGACAAGAAGGCAATTCAGGCATCAATCAGACGTAACAAGGAAACCAACACAGTTTTGGCCAGATTGAACAGTGAACTACAGCAGCAGCTAAAGGTAATTCCTTGGTCTTTGTGTAAGAGAAGAGCCTCAGAGAGCAAGATGTTAGTGATGCACACTGACAGGCATCTCTGCAAACCAGTGATAAATGTAGTAGAGGATACTGATATGAAATATTTAGCTATTTTTGTAGATCGTAGAATATACCTATTTGTGACAAGCTTTGTGAAACTACAAATCACACTTTTGCTACTACAAGGCATATTTTTCAATGTATTGGTTTGCTTTTAGCTACACTAAAATTTTACCTCACATTATTAATACTAAGTTATCTGTTGTGGTCATCCCATACTTTAAAAGCAGTATGAAAAAGAGCAGCTGGAGTGGTTTGTGTTCTTGTGAAGGAAAAAGCAAGCCTAAAGTCTTAATAAAATTATTAATTGTAACTATTTTAAACAAATACAATAATCTGAAATACAAAACTTGCAGTTTAATAATTAGTGCAACAGTAATAATTTGTTTATCTAGGTCAGCTGTCATTGTTTTGGAGCTATCTGTAGGCATCATCTTAATGTCTTTCACCTGCCATCTTTCCTACCTAAGATATCTAATTTTAACTATCAAGATATATTTTTTTTAAATCTTAAATGTAAACATGAATTAATAAGATACTGTCTAGAATGAAAGTTAGGCCATTTAAAAAACTTATGCCTGAATTTTACTTGTTACTGTTTATGAGAGTCAAGGTGCATAAAATCCATATAAGAGGAAAAACTGGGGGGAAAATTCAGGTGAGAGCTCACCCCCTTAACATTTTAGACTTCATTTGAAAATATTATAGTTGGGTTTTCATCTGGTTACAGATTTGGGTTTGGGTGATTGGAAAGAAATGAAAAAATACTAAATGGCATCACCTTGGAGCAAAGTACTGATTTTCAATGATAAGTAATTACTAGCCAGTCAGTCTTTTATTCAGATTATGGGGGGAGTTACCGAGATTCTAGAAAACAAGTTAGTTCTCAAACTGAAACAGATTTTGATTGCATGAGGAAATTTTTAGTACTCATTCTCTGTGGACAATCAGTAGAAAATATTTCTTTTGTAGGATGTTCTTGAAGAGAGAATCTCCCTGGAAGTCCAACTGGAACAACTTCGACCCTTCTCTCACCTCTAAGCCTACTGCCGTTAACTGTGAATTTACTAATTTTGAAAGGGGTATTGGTTTCAAGGCTTATTTAAATATCCATGCATCTAGCTCAGTGCACTCTATTCTACATTAAATGTTGTGGTTCTGTTTTGTCAATTTGTCCACTTTTGTATTTAAATTTCAGTACAGAGAGAAAAAAAAAACAAACTACTTTTTCCTTGAATGTGACACTGCCTCTCACATCTTTTTCTGTGGGCATCCGTGATCTTTGTTGGACTTGAGTTTGCAGAGTTTGTCGCCAAAATTTCCAACTGGAATTTTTACGTGGGTTTTTTTTCCTGTTGAAACATCTTTGCAGAAGAAGGTTGCTAATCAGTTGATTTTAACCTTTAAGCACATAAACTCTTCATTCACTATGGCATTTATTTTATTGTGCCAGAAAAGAGACAAACTACTAATCTGTCATCGGCCAATGTTACTTCCCAAGCTGCCTTTCACAATTGGAAAGTTCTTCACAATTCTAGAAAGCCTGCCTCTTTGCAATTCACCAGCTTACTCAGGTTGGGAGAGTTCTTGCAGGCTGCTTGCCATATCAACTGGATTGGATTTTGTGATTTTTGTTGCATACATTATAGAGTATGTAACCACAGATTGCCAGGTGTTCACATTTTATCCATTCATGATCCTGATTCAGCCGCATGCGTAAAAACATTTATGGCACAATTGGTAGTCTATCAAACAGGTCTTTTTTAGTTCTCCCTTATGTGAAAAGAGTTGGGTGTAGATCCCAAACATTAATTGCACATTATCTAAGCACCACCTGTAATTGCATGTCTCACACGTTACCTTTTAATAGCAGATCACATCCACCAGTCTTCACTATAACAAATTGTATTGTCAAGTAATGTGTCAATACCTCTATAAACTTCTAATTCCCAGCAAAAAAAAAAAATAAAACAAAAAATGAACAGTTTTGCTTCTTAGGAATTCTGGGGTACCTTCTGTCATCTTGTTTCCAGGCCTTACTTCTCTGGCATATAGACAGGCTTCACTATTAACAGAGTTCCTTAAGTGTATCTTGCTCTTCAGGTTGATGTACTGTATTAGGATTTGTTGTATATTGTACGATACACATTTTGATCTCATATGTAAATTTGCATTAATTGCTGACTAACAGCAGATATTCTATTTAATGGCTTCTTCTGGCTGTGGGATCATAGATGTTTAACTGCATGGATGTATCTCTGCAGAATCAGAACTAGCAATTGTGTGATTTTTACACCAATAAAACAGCACAATATTTTAATTTTGTTGATTCATCTTTACCTGGGAATTGAAACTCATTCACAGGAAGGGGAGGGTTTTATTACAGGTTTGCAGGGAATTTTTTATAATTTTGTGGCATGTGCAAGAAGTAATTGATTGTAATCTTTTGGCCATTTTATTCCATCATTTTTAGCTGTTGATCAGAAGTGATTCTCTTGGTAATCTGTGGCTATACTCCTTTTGTATTCTCCTATAAGCAAATTTCATACAAATGTAATTTCTAAAAAGTAAATGTTAGTATTGACTTGGGTCAAATATATTTATAGTTCTTTAGTCTTAATATCGGGTTTGATTTTCTTCAGAATTCCTTTAAAAATTAAAGATACATCATTGCCTGTTAGCAGTCCTTAACATCACTGTCTCACTTCTGTGCATAAATGAAATTCTCTTTACATCTGCTTCCCTTCCAAAAGGATAGGTCAAGTCAGATTTACCACTGGTTATGCTGTTACAGTGAAAAAAAAGTATCTCTCTTTTTGGTTATCATGAACAGACTGGATAACTGGATAATTGTGGCTAATTTTTACTACTATAACTATTCCAACATTTTTTTCAAATGTCATGGAAGTGTTGCAGATGGTTTATGTATATAATCCAAAGCAAAATTCTCTGGTATGAAAGAATGTCATAGTTGCATAAAAGATGGTGGTTTCTATTTGCATGTAAAGGGATTAAGATAGTTAAATGGGCACAAAGGTGACATATAAATTATATATAAAGTGCAAGGCTTTGACTTCAGAAAACTATATACAAATAGGGAAATGTGAAGAAAAGCCCAGCAAATCTAATAAACCCCCCCCACAAAGTAAAGTAAAAAAACTTTTAAGCTGATGGACCCATCACTTCTATTATAACTGACAAGTAGCAGGAACAGAGTGGGAAAAAAATTTTCCCTTTTTTAAAAAGTGGGAAAAGTGAGTCACTGCAGTTAAAGAATGTTGATCTTTTGAACCAACTGTATCTTGTCCATAGTTTATTTTAAAGTTTAAAATACATTTTTAAAATAGCACTATTTTCATATTAATATTTAAGTATTAAGCCTATGTTTATAGCAGCAGGATTCTTAAATCAGAATTAAACATTTTAAGCTTAAATGTAAAAAGCCTTTTACATTCAGATGTTACATGTACATATGAATTTCTCTAATGTCCATATCTTTCTAGTAGAATGACAAGTTAGTGTCTCAAGTGAAGAACTTTGGCAATCTGAACATTTTTGTGTCTTGCCAACAAGTCTATTTTTAAGAGTTTTTGTGGATTACTTTTAATGCATCATTCTGTATATTTTAAACCAGTTTTTCATGATCAGAAGATCTTCTAACTGAAAAACTACTTAATGTCTTAAGAACATCACTGCCAATGATGTTCAGAAGTTACCTCACTTAGTAATGTAACCCAACTTTAATCCCTTATAAAATTATCTCCCCTATTTTCATTTCTTTGATCTTGATCCAGCTACTTGATGCATTCTTTTTTTATGAACTTAGATTGTAAGCTCTTTGGGGCAAGGAATTATGTACAGTACAAAAGAGGTGCTCTCTCTATTGCAAGTATAAATGTAGACTACTAAATAGTATGGAGTGTGATTCATGTACCCAGCTGGGATGGATGGACAGCAGCAGTCCATTCTGAAACACCTGGAAAGTGCTTTTCTCTGGACTTTGTCATTGGAAGAGTGTCTCTACTTGTGTGATTTGCGTTTCTTTTGTGTCTCCTAATAATGTGCCTCTTTCTTCATTCCACCTGCTTTGGAGTTGCTTTTTTCTCCATTCATTGCCTGTCTTTGGACTGCAGAGAATATTTCCAAAATGCAAAGGTAAAAAGTGAAAAGCCACTTTGTTTTGAGCAGTATTTGAAGTCTATCCAATGTAAGCGAGTATTTTCAATTTTTTTGTACTTCACATGCACCTCGTTTTCCTTGCAATTGTGATGAACTAGATGATCTCGTATTACTGAAAATGTCTTACATGGGATAAACAAAGTTGAGGTTATAAAAACTTTAAAAGTAAAGAAAATAAATTTGCAGCATTGTTTCTTGTGTGACATGTCTCTGTCCCTTATGGATGGGGTGTGCTGTGTTTCTCTACATTTAGGGCAGAGTTGAGAATTACTCTTCTGGTTTCAGCTGTGCAATTAGTCTCTAAATGTCACTTGATGGGTGGCCTAGCCTTAATCACTTTTTCCTAAAATGGTAAAAAATAGTAAATCTCTGTCTCCTGACTCCCTCATTCATTCCCTCAGCTCATTCTAGTCTTAGTTTCTAGTGGAACGTAGTTTCATGAAGTTGTGGTGTGTTGCAAAAGCACATTACGTCCAAGTGAGTAATAACAATGCAGTTCTTACTCTGTGGGGAAGATGAAAAAATAACTTGTGTATTTTAAATACATTTGCATGCTTATGCAGCTTGTCTTTCCGTGTATATTGATGTACCAATCATTTATCACACAGCTCTCTAGAGGAAAACACATGAAAACCAAGGACTTTATTATCTAATACCCAAAAAAAAAAAAAATTAAATGCTGTGTTCTCTTATTATTCTTAATAACGAACTAGGGATTATATAGGAAAGATGTCAATAATGTCTATATACCAACAACCAAATGAGATAATACAGGGTTGTCCTGATAGTTAGTACACAGGCAAAATATAAACTTCACGGGAGTCTTTGAATTAATTGCTTGTGTTTGGGTATGTGGTGGGGGGAAGTTAAATACTGTGCAATTTCCTTTCAGTAATATTTCTTTAAATTGGCAAAATGGGCTTTAAAGGTGCAATTTCTGCTTTGAAGGTAGATTGTACATTACTTGTACCTAAAGCATATACTGATTGTACACTATTTGTACCTGCTTGTACATTATTAGTATGTTTCAAAGTGATTTCACAGTACTTCTTTCCAGCTTATTGGTATATAGGTATTGAATGTCTCGCATTTAAATTACTGTTCAAAACAGCCTTTGTTTAGTTATAATACTAAAAAATTTGGAATTGTGACTCTATGAAATACAAAGTTTATGGTGTCACAGCATAAATCCAAAACTTTATGAAGGCACTTAGTACTATTTAGCACACTTCACCAGGATACTGGGCTACAGAAAGCTAGATGATTTTTGTTTCATCTCTGGTAGAATATATTCATGACACTTTGACTCTTACAGATATTGATGCATTTTATCTGGAAGCAGCTGAAATTACTGTTGTTTTGACTGGTCTTGTTTATGACAAGCCTATGAAATTTAAAAAAATCATAAATTGTGAAAGCAATTTAAGCTGACTTTCAGTGGTATGTAAATGGAAACCCAAATTGTGACAATACCTCTGTTGAACCATATGTGGCTGTATTGTTTTCAGTGTGTGGAGGAGCTCACAGAGGTCAGAGACACCTTGTATTCTGCAGTGCTCATACACTCTTTGGTGTATCCCTTAGAGCTGCAGTGGTGCCTTTTGCTTTCTGTCAACCTCAGGGGTCTGACTGTTGTTCTTTCTTTGGCTCAAGTAAGGCTGCATTTAAACTGACAGAAGAGGGGATGGTTCGTGGGGTGGAACACAATCATTTTAAGAAACTGCACTCTGGATCAGGACTCTCTTCTCTAAGGAGCCTGTGGTTTTTGGTATCCAGTCAAAAGGCAAGTAAGGAACACTAGCAATTGAAAGACCAGTTGCATATTGAGAAAATAAACTGATTTCATATTGAAAATCAATTATTTTCCTGACAGTTGGGGGAGCAGGAAGTGGAATAAGCATTACAGCAGCTGCTGTGAACACTCGGCTAAGGGCCTCTGAAGGCCGTGTCTGACTGGCTGTGTCAGACTTAACATCCCTGACTGGCTGTGTCAGACTTAACAAGAAAGGTAGAGTAAGGAGCTTCAGCAGTGTATGATTTCTGTGCAGAAGTCAAAGGAAATGCTTTGGGAATCCCTATGTTAACTTAGGTGTGCGTTTCATTAAAATGCTGTGAAATTCAGCAATCTGCTCAGTGTTTTGTGCCTTATTTTGCATAGCTTGAACTGATAGAAAGCTTGAGTTAGTCAAGATATGGGAAATACAGTGTGTATTTCAAGAAAAAGATGACAGAAATTTTGTAGGAAGCTGTAATTCATTGTATTGTATCAGAAAATGCAGAAATGCCATGCCTTGACCACGTCACTTGTTTTTTCTGTTATGTATCTTGCTTTTGGAAGAAGAATGCTTCAGTTTGTAACAAACCTTTCTTCTAGAGCTTCAATCTGTTGTCTTTCACTGCTTTCATGAAGGAACTTGGTCACCTGCCTTCTCATCAGAAGGAAACAAGGAACATAAAAGAATCAAGAGGTCCTTTTGCTGTAGAAGGGTACCTAAAATGAACATATTCCCTGGTTTACTCTGCACTTCGTCTTTTGGGACAAAGTGGTATTAAAGCAAGAATGTTCCTGTGGAAAAGCAGTATTCGCATGTCAATTTTTTTAAAATTAAGAGGCTGGTAATTTTGATTGATTCCATGGTTTTTACCACACTGCTTCCATAGTGGACATGCGAACTGAAAGTCATGCTAAAATTGATAATGTCTCAGAACTTTTCATGTCAAAAGTACCAGTTTTGTCAGTGTTTTTTATCCTTTTTTGCTGTAGCTTTGTAGAAAACAGATTTCCCTTTAGATTTTAAAATTTTGTTTTTGCAAAAACCTCTTCATAGAGAATAGTAGAATTTTTTTCTTGTTGTGGAAAAGAATTTTACATATTGATTTAAAGGAGGTTGCATTTCAACTGTCACAGCTCAAGACTGTTCTGATCTGAATAAATCCAACATGCGTACTGTCTAAAATTGAAAGTAGATGTAATTTGGATTGTAAGGTAGGATTTTGGGTTTAAAATTTTCATCAAGATGACATGGATTTTTATTCTAACATACACCTATTTTCTTTCCCATATGCATTGCAATTTTTAGAGTTCCATATAAATACTTCTTGTATTGGCACTTGCTAACCTGTTAGACTGTATCTGTTCTAGTATTTTGGGTTAATGCTGCAATATTGCTTTGATCAGGGTGATCAGGTAATTTGCAAACTACTCACTCATTCACTCTGGTCCCAGCCTTTCAGTTTGTGAGGAATTGTTTGTTCTTGGTTATTTCATGTTCTGGTTTTTGTTGGTTTAATATGATTAAAGAGCTGTAAGTTGGAGGTCTCATATTTAATCTTAGTATTTCTAAATAGTGGGAAAATTATGGTCTCTTACAATGTTCTAATATTTAAGGTTCAAAGTTTATATTATAAACATCAACTACTAAAAACATATGGGGTTTTTTGGTTGTTTTTTTTTTTTTCTTAGGATAGAGATTTACAGCTCTTGCTGATATGTCTGTAAAGCTTTATTTCAGCAAAGTTCAGTGCTGATACAGAAATCAGCCATGTCTGGTCTCATTGCAGAAATCAATCCTTCCCAAAGGGATATTCCTTTATTTCTTTGACATGTTTCCTTGGCGTTTTCCTGTTGGCTTTTGCTACCAGACGAGTCCTTGGGACTGCAGCTGTGCTCCAGTGTGGCCAGCACAGCTGAGAGTGGCACAGGACCTTTGCCAGCACTGTCTCTCTGACCTTTGCATCTCATCCCTCAGCTTACCAGGCACAAGCCTGGTACTGTCCCCCTCCCCATGACATCCAGTGTAAAGCTCTGCCAGTGAGCCCTGCTACTTTCTGAGCAAAGACTCTCCTCCCTCCCTGAGAAGGATGAGTCCCATCTGATACCAACATGCCTGGTGCTGCACAGGCCCTTACATTGTCAAAAACTCCAAATACTGGCAGTGACTCTAGCCATGAAGCCATGTATTTAATGGACTCAGTCCATCTGTTTCTTCCAGCGTTCTTGCCTTCAACTGGAAGTATAAAGGAGAATGTAACTTATGCCCCAGATTCCCCACAGTGATGCAGCAAAGAGCACCTTCTTTCAAATACCAAACCCATTCATCAGTGTGAGTTTCTAAACCACAACACTGGCCTAAACTCACAATGGTAAATATATTAGGCATTTAATGTTAATACACTTTAATCTCCATAAATAGCTCTTCAGGAAACAACGTAACAGAGAGAAGCTCATTTTCTGCAACCACTTACATACTTTCCTAATTGCCTTTCCACAAATATGTTACAGTAGATTTTTTCTTTTCCTGCAGGAGCCCAGAAATGTGGTTAGTTCATTACCACATAAAAGACTTCAGTCTCTCAAAAGTCTTGCTACAAAATTTTCTTGTATGAATCCAGAAGTTAATAAACACCCACCATTAATGGACTGTGTCAAAGACACAAAGTTGTATCCAGGAGGAGGTAAGGGAAAAAGAATTTCTTAATTTCTCAACTATTTGCAATTAATGCATTCTTCGTGACTTGTAACAGCCTGTGAGCTTAAAGTGATTGAAGAAAAAGGGATTAATTCTTGTATAATTCTAAACAGCTGCTTGAGAAAGGTATTTGTTTCTGTCTGTATCTCAAACTATATGCTCTGTCCTTGCGTAAGTTCCTACAGAAACAAGAGATCAAGACATCCAGCACATTTGTAAGTGATGTGAAATGTGTTTAAAATGGTCAGCCTAAGCAGTTTGGCAGAGCCCAAAAAAGGAAAAGAGCTGCCTCTATGGCAGAATATTTAAACATGCAAGTCAGAAGTGTGGTTTGGGATGAGTGTGAGTCACAGTGCTGCAATACACTGCACTTGGTGGCAGTAAGCTGCTAGTGAGCACAAAGCTCTGATCCTGCACACAAGTGAGCTGCAAGAATATAATTTTGTTTGTATAACTGCAGCTCTGCTAGTGACTTCGGCCACACCTGGAAGGAGGCACCAGGATAAAAGATCCTACGTTTTTGTTTGTTGTTCAGAAGTCTGCCCAGAAACAAGACCATAGTGCTGATGTGAGAAGGTGCTGTGCAGAAATGATAATTGCCCCATTATTGGTCAGAGGTGTGGGGGGGAGCAAATATCAACTTTGGCTTCACTTTGTGAGAAGCTTGTTGTATTCTAATTCTCTTAAGCTGACTTTGGATTTCACAACATCACAGGTAGTACCCAGCTGCAGGCAGGGACTCCTAGGTACATTTACCAGCATGCAAGCTCCTAGAGAATCTCAGCAGTGAAGAAGATAAATTGTTTAATGAACAAGAACAACCTAAGGGGACAACCACTAGGATCCCTACTGGTTTGTAAATCATGGAGATTTACATGATAGGTGAAGCAGGGAATTTGAGGCTGAATCTGCAGCCAGAGCACTCAGTGGTGGTTAAATGATCCTTCTGTCCCCAGCGTGCTGCAGGCTTGGTGCTGCACAATCCAAAACTACATCTTGTGACTGAAGAAGCCACTTCTCCAAAGATGCCAAACAAAAGGAATCTTCTATTCCCTGGCCACATGCCCACTCTGGGCTGATGAAAGCTTTGCGCTCAGGTAGGATAAAGATTCCAGTCCTTGTTCAGTAAGTGCAGACTGAATATAGTATAGTATATGAATATAGGTATAGAATCTGAGTGTATTACCTAAAAACTAAGTATAAAATAAATCTAGAACCAAAGGCATGGTTTGATGGACCAAGATAGAAATTTTGGATCTGAAACCAGCCTGATTTTACACTAGTACAGAATTTTCTTTCCTCTGACTGTGCACAGAAGGATAATACCAATTAATAGCAGCCTATTTGCATCGGAGTAACTACAAAATTGAATATCCTGGATTTATTGAACAGGAACTGTTTACCCAGTTTCGGAATTTCACAATACTTAATCAATTTATGTGGACTGCTAGCATGCATGCTACTTTTAATTTAAAATTATTCACAGTAATGGAAAAAAGTAAACTCTGCAAACATTCAGACAATGCTAGAACTCATCTTCTCGACACAGCCAAACCAATAGCAGCTTCTGTAAATGAAACATCATATATCTAAAACTTTTCCATTTATTAAGAATAAATTAACCTGTGGCATCACCAATCAACAAAACACTAAAGACATAGTGTGCAGATTGTCTGTGTAATGATCAGAAAGGCAACATTATCACTAGCTTCATAAAAACTGGAGAAATGCCAGTGAACTTATAGTTGCAAATGGTACATGTATATAAGAACACTAAGCAGAAGAAATATATTTTGAAGTTTCTCCAATTTTTCTGTTAAGTAAGGCAATAATAAAAAGCACAGCATCACAATTAACTACAACTCTAGATACTGAGCCCTGACATAATGCAGTGCTCAGTGGAATGTGCAAAATAAACACCTGGATTTGCACTTTGTTGTGTAAAATTAAAAAACAACACAAAGTCACAACTCTTCTTGATTCCATTGTCAGGAAAACAAAAGCAAAGCTGGGAGAATCCAGATGGACAAAGATGCTCTCTCTCAGCCTGTGGTACCATTTGGAATATCTTGAGCATCTGCTAAATGTAGTTTCTGGCTGAAGCAAATCATTAAGGAATAACACTTTCACATACAGGTAAGGCATACACAAGACAGAAGTGTTACATATACACCAGTCTAGACAAACTTTGTTCTGGTAAGTCCTACACTAGTTCCCCACCAGTAGATTAATATTTCTCAATGAGACTTGAGCACTACATACCTCCGGCATTAATTAGCCTGTAGATCAAGGACGGTGGCAGATTATTTTTATCACTAGTACATATTATTATCACATTCCACTTTTCTTGTTATGAAGTCTGCCTTAAGCAGCTTTCCACAGATATGCAGAGAATGTAGATACCAGTGCAGGATCTTAAGCCCCAAAAACCAGAGCCTCACCTCCTCAATGTGTACAAAGTGTGTAATAACAGAAAGAACCAGACTGCAGAGTAAACTGAGTGCTACACTCCTCCACTGTCATCCTGGCTTATCAAAACCACAGTGTATAAAAGACAAGCTGAGACATTCAGCTTTATCTTCTTCTTTGTGGGCTAAGAGCACACATTTGATCAGTTACATAAGCTCTGCTGAAGTATTTCACTCTAGAAATAAAAAATTAGATCAGTTCACTCTCCACAGTCAGATCAGTGATAAACAACCATACCTGTTTCTAGAAAAAACTAAAAGGTAATAGAATTCACTTATCAGTGGGACAGATGCTTCCAAATATTGTTGAAGGAGTATTACTGTGGATGTTTGTTCCAGAATGTCTCAATAACACACATGCAGAGATACTTTGCTGCTGATGGGCTTTGCAACTAACAACCATTTGTAGTACACAAGTGGTACATGGTAGGTAAATAAATTACCAGATGAAAAAAGCCACCTGTACTTAGATGTGTTAAGATCCAGTCACTTACGTATTGGAAGAAACTAAAAATCTATGCTCTATTATAGCACCATAATTTAAAAGAAAAGGCATTATTGAAGCAATTTGACTCTTGTAAAGAAATCAGTTACTGGGGAAACACACTGCAATTTGACTTGTTAATAATTATAATGCAAAATAAACATTTTAGGAGAAGGATACATAGATGAATTGAGTTCTTCTAGCTGCAATATAAATGTAGATATTATGAGAAACGGCACTTCCGTTAGTCAAAGAAATGCAACAATTATGCCAGTATGCTGAAATAAATACATTAAAACAATGAAGGAAATAACCAATAGTTTGGGCTGAAATGTATGATTTATTACAAGAATCAAATCAAGCCTACACTGAATTCTATACAATAAGCTAAGTTCCAAATTAAGACTAAATCTGCTGATCCCAAGAAATTTAAAGAAGTCTTAAAAGTTTTGGTTTTTATGGACACACACTAGACAAACTGTAGAATATACATATCTATACCCATTGTTATGTGTCCTCTTCCCCAGATATAGGAGGATGGACCACAGGGGAAGTGGTCATAGTTGCCTAGTACACAGGCTGTCCCTAAGCAGGCTGACATGCTCAGGCAGCTTGCAGCCAGCCTGCCCCCCTCCCCACAGCAACCAGCAGTTTTAACAAATTAAAACAAGCCCTGTGTTTTCTCAAAACCAAGAAGAGGGCAGGGCTCACATCCTGGTTCACTGAAGAGCTACATTCTCCTCCACTGTAAATCCCTGCATACCCAGGAGTGGTGTTTTCCTGACCCGAGCTTTGCTGTGGGTTAAGCTCCATGCTTTCTGCCTTCCCCACTTACATCTGCCAGCAGTCTATCCAGGTTGGAATCACTGGCTAGTTTTCTTTTATCTTCAGGGAGTTCTTCCATCTCCCCGTAGAGCTCCAGATTGAGGCGAGCAAGTTTCTCCTGCATACTCCTTACGTGCTCCATCTGCTCTATGGAACATTCATTTCCTAAAAGGACAAGCAAAAACTTTTTATATAAAGAAACCCAAGAGAGCAAATGAAGGTGTGAAGATGCAGCTTTTTACATCAGAAAATTTAAACATCAAATTTATTTGTAAATTTGCTTTCTCCATGACTTCTCACTGTTTCACTACTGAAGTTTCTGTCATCCCATTTGATGTTGTGTTGTGCTGAATTTACAATGGCTATCCAATGTCCAAAGAGATTTTTAGAATGCACATGGTTTTTCTATACTCTTGATTTTTTTCTCTGATTGAGAAAGGCCCTGGTTTTTAACTTTATATACGATCAAAATAAACTTTCTTTCTGATTTATCTGAGGGTTGCTTTCTTGGAACGGATGGTTTATATAATACACACTTCTCAGTTCTTTTGTAAAATCAGCGTGGAACTGACACACTGACCTAAAACACTAAACTTGCAAAAGTACTCAGGCATTTTTCTACTTAGTACAGAGGAAAAAAGAAAGCAAAAACATGTAATGTTCCTTCTAAAACCTCCATCAATTCTAAGGGTGTAAAAATACTAAAAAGCTAAGAAGCTCTAATTGTGAGTAAAATTCTAAGGCTGTAAAAATACTAAGAAGCTAAGACAGAAGCGTAACCTGGGTAAAATGCAGCTTGCATTGAATTTCATAAAAGTTCCTACCCAAAAGTATTAAATGTTCACATGCAGCAAAACTGGGTGCTAAATACAGTTACTGCTTCCTACACTATCATAAATAAGTGGCTTTACACTTGGTATCTTAAGGAAAGGTGTTTCCATGATGGAAGGAATAATGAAATAACACAAATAATCTCACAACACAACCTTACAATGGGACTGTAATTTAAAAATGCAGAAAGATGTAACAATTATGTTAATTTCATATGGCAGGGTCCAACTGACAGCTGGCAGTCTGTCCATGCTGCACACTTGTTTGCAAATGTTACCTATGTTCAGCTGTAAAAACCAATTATTGTACACATAGTACAATAGTGTACAATATTGTACCTGCAACTCACCCACTTACCAAATGCCTGAAGTTTGCCAGAGTGGAAGTCATTCAAGAGACTCAAAAGTCCCCTTTCCATTTCCTGGACATCTGACACATCTGTGAGAAAAGAATGCTGGATTGGTGCTGCCTGTGCCCCTTTTGCTTCACCTCCTGGAGGTTTGGCTTTCTCTTTGATTACACTAAAAAAAGGAAATCATTAAACAAAACAAATATTACTTCCTGCTTTCAATTTCACTGTAAATCTGAAATGTAAGGAAGTGTACATCTGGGCTTTGAAAATTAAATGGGAAATATAGAGCGCATATTTCGATCACTGCTTTTAAGATAAAAACTGGACCACCAGCTTGTCTTAAAAATAAAGAACATCACTATCACAACGTTTTGATACTGCAGAATTAAGGATTCCAATAACCTGCTTTCCTGCTACTAGCGGGAAACATCAATGGACCATGTGCCTGTGACAGCCATCTTAGTAATCTAAAGTGGGCCAACATTACCCAGCAGTGACACGTAGGGCATTATCACAGAAAAGACCTCTAAGATCATCAAGTCCAACCTTTAACCCAGCACAGCCCTATTCATCACTAACCCATGTCCCCAAGTGCCACACCCACATTTTTTGAACATTTCCAGGGACAGTGATTCCACCACTTCCCCAGGCAGACATTATCTACATAAAATCACCCAAAAAGCATCTGCAAACTCTCTGCAAGCCAGAGAGAAACTGCCTCAAAAATCATGCTCTCCTCTTGTCACAAACATCCATAGACTGCGACCTATGTGGAAAACAACTGGTTATAACCTATACAGGAAGGTGACCTTGCCTCCACATAAATTTTCCTAGAGGTCTTTCTTTCTGTGCACAAATAACATCTCAATTTTGCAAACCTCACCATCAAAACCACTCTCCCACCATTCCAATGCACCAAATGAAACTAGTCCATGCCCAAACATCAAATTGCTAAAAATTATCTACAGCCCTTCCTGCAAGAAAACCATCAAAATTCCTGCATCCCATACACTTCTCTCTAGACAAAGCATTTATTCAGAGCACCACGTGCCCATAGAAACCACATGGATGAAAATTAATAACTATTTTAAATCCCCATGAACACACAACCAATATGAAAACTAAACACAGTTACCAGTGAGAACCAGCATGTTCCATCTCTGACCCAGAAACAGACAGACAGGCTGCATCCTAATACAGTTTAGGCAGTGGACTGTCCTGCAGCCTTATGATGAATCATAAGATAAACTGTTCACAGCCCGATCCCGTGAAAAAATATGAGCCTAAAAACTTTAATTTAGAATACTGTGGGATATTTAAAAAAAATCACAGACTTAATAAAGAGGCTTTATTTAATTAGTGAAGATAACAAGGTTTACAGCATAGTAAGCCCTACCCTTTCCATGCTCTACAAGTCATCAATTCTCTCTTTCTTACAGGAAATTATAATTCTTTTTCCAGTCCAACAGCTTCTGTAGTCTATAAATGTCGTATAGACTACATGCTGGAACAACCAGCAGTCAAACAATCACCATATTCAGTTCAGCTCAGAGCAGGACATCTCAATTTAGGTTCTGCTTCAATTTCAGGCTTAATGGTTTGTACAACAGAAAGGTCATCCATTTTTTCCACCTGATTCTGATGTTTAATAAAATATACTATTGCTCTTGCAAAACTTGCTTCATTGGATTCTTGCAGATGAAATGAAAATTAATTAAATAGTCCTACTCCATTATCACAACAGCAGTTCATCCTCACATTGTTATGTCAATTACCTCTCCTGCTTGGAAAGTTCAAACAATTGCCTGTATTAGCACTGCTTGGTAAATTTAACAATTGTGCAAGATTGTCCAGAATTTAAAGCAGAAAGGACATTTTCTTCTCTAGACAATCTTGTGCACAGCAATAAATTAATTTCTAGTAAATCCAAGGACAATGCTGAGACTTGAGTAGACTGTTCAGTCAACTGCAGAAGCCACCAATTTATAGCACATTAGTATTTACTAATATTTCCCTCTAAGTATTAACACAATTTTCCAGAAAAATAATGTATAGACTTTACATTGCAGAAATTCATTATTCATCAGGCCAATACTGCATCCTTCAAACAGACTCTGTGCTGATGCTGACAGTTCTGTATTTAATCCTCAGCTAAAATTCAAAGGTCAGTAAATTCGGCTGCCTCTCTCCAGCTAACATTTCACTTTAACATTCCTCTTCATTTATTTATCTACTCTGTATTTATGTACTCTGTCCGCCACAGCTGAGAAACACACTTTCTAACATGCAGGAAAATGAATCTTCTCAAACTGAAACAGACCTAGCATCAACCAAACACAAACTATTCTGACATGGTACTTTCTGAAAAACTGAATGTCTCTATGCAAGATGCTGCCCCAAGTGAGAGATCCCCAATCACAAAACACCTGGAAATTCCAGTTCTAGCTCATCCTGTTCAATTTATGTCCTTCATTACCTGCCGTACTTGTCAGTTCCAACCTTGCAGTCACGGAATATATTATTTGTTGCTCACAGCTGTACATCTGGGGCTCTATCTCCCATATCATGCCCAAATCTGATCATCCAACTCATGTCTTTCCCCAGTCACATCAGTCTATAGCACTGTGTAACATTTCATTAAGCTTTCAAGAAGAGTGTAAAACAACCTTCCTTTTCTGTAAAATAAGCATTATATTGCATTGAATACAAATCATTTTGCTAAAAAGGACACATCATCAAAACTTTTCACAAGTGTGAAACTCTTCTGTCACAGCCAGTCTAAACAACCTTTAGACTGTTATAGTATTGCCAGGTTTCTGGCTCTGACTTCCTCTAAGTCTGCAAATGCCCTGAGCTTACCGTTTTAACTTTGGTTTTTGTACGGCAGGTGGTGGGGCAGGGTTGGAAAAGGCTGTACTTTTACTGACTGGCACTGAGCTTTTCTTTGAGTTAGCAACCTGAGCAGAGTGACTGGTAGATGATTTGGGGCTCCTCCTCTTGATCTTCCTTTCTTCCATTTCTTCCAGTTTACTGCATCTAGACTAACGTCTTGTCCTTCACAGGGAAGAAAAGAAAGTAAGAAACATCCATTAAAACTGACACTCACAATAAAACCAAGTGAAAAGACAGCTCGTGGAAATAAAACTTGTAGTTCCTTCAAAGACGAGCAGTCACTCATTTCTGAGAACAAGAGAATCCAGTTTTAAGGAGAAGCTGCCTGGCTTGCTTGATCAGCGGGATGGGCAGCAGTTAGAATCTCCATCAGCCAAGAGGTACCTCCAAATGATCTCAAGTTTTATGCCCCGTGGCTAGAAAACACCGTGACTGCTCAGGCCCGCGGCAGGCAGAACACCGACAAGTGCTGTGGCACGGGGATGCTGCGACTCAGCCGTGCTCAAGAACCTCCCCTGCAGGGAGCAGGTGCTGTGGGAACACTCAGCCGACGCCGAGTTGTTGCTGTGACACGCTTGTCTATTGCAATACTACTATTGCAGCGGCTGTGTTAACACTGCTCGTATTACTACTGCTATAACTGCAGGTGCTGTGTTACACACTCGTTCCTGCCGTGACACGCTGGTTATTGCCCCCACAGCTACGGACGGGCCGTGCCCAGCGCCGCACACACGGCCCTCGCCGCCTCCTCGCCGGGGAAGCGCCTCTGACCCCCGGCACACCCCAGAGCCGGCCCAGGGCGCCACGGCTGCCGCTACATGACCCCCGGACGCCATCGCGGAACCGCCGNCGGCTCGGCCCGGCGCGCGGGTCACGTGACGGCGAGGCGGCCCGGCTGCGCCGCGAGGTGCATTGTGGGAGCCCCGCCCCGAGCCATGGCCTCCCCCGCGTGCGGACTACAGCTCCCAGAAGCCCTCGTGGCACGG
Source organism: Drymodes brunneopygia (assembly GCA_013400955.1). Lineage (NCBI taxonomy): Eukaryota > Metazoa > Chordata > Aves > Passeriformes > Petroicidae > Drymodes > Drymodes brunneopygia. The sequence goes on along the minus strand of VZTZ01040976.1, from coordinate 1,443,450 downwards.
GGCTGAGCCCCTTGCTGGCGTTCGATGGCCGTCACGGCCAGGGGTTTGCACCGAAATATCTGGTCCCAGTCCACCCGCGTTAAAACACACCGGGAGAACCACCGCACTGCCCACCCGGGGTCCTTTCAGCGCTCTGCCTGCTCCCCCGCTCACTCGGTCTCCTGCATGTAGTTCCACTCCAGCCACAACCCGCTCGATGCTGAACAGGCCTCAGCTGCTTTTGCCCTGAGCACCTCAAATGAATGTTTTACACTGCACGGAAAATCACAGAGTCATTACGGTTGGAAGGGACCTCTGGAGATCACCCAGTCCCACACCCTGCCGAGGCAGGGTCATCCAGGGCAGGTTGCCGCCGGCTTATTACCGCGGAGCCTCGGGCTGTGTCCCGGGAGCAGCAGGAACAGGACGGAGCGAAGCAGAGCCGCCCCGACCGACCCCGNTCACCCAGTCCCACACCCTGCCGAGGCAGGGTCATCCAGGGCAGGTGACACCGGAACGCGTCCAGGTGGGGTTTGAGTGTTTCCAGAGAGAGACACTCCACGACCTCCCTGGGCAGCCTTTTCCAGTGCTCTGCCGCCCTCAGTGTAAGGAGGCTCTGCCTCGTGTTGAGGTGAAACCTCTTGTTTGACTTTGCGGAGCCCTAATCAGGGGCCTGACTCATTTGTAGCCTTTGTTACCTGTGTTTATTAGCAAAGGTTTACAGCCAATTGGACTGTCCTTGTAAAGGCAGCAACTGAGCCCGCCGGGGAATTGTCCTCAGATGTTGCAAGGCACTGCTCTCTACACGTAGGGTCAGCAGTAGGAATTCTCTCCAAGAGGACATGCTGGAAGAACTCAGTATATTCACATGGAGCCATATGGGCTGGGAATGCCGCCGGTGGAATAGCAAGTTCCAGGTGACAAGAGGTCATAGTATTAATCTGAGCCAGGACAGGTTTAGGTTGGATGTTCGGAGGAATTTCTTCACAGAAAAAAGGGTGATTAGACATTGGAATGGGCTGCCCTGGAGTCACCGTCCCTGGAGGTTGTTAAAATTAAACTGGACAGGGCACCAAGTACCAAGGTCCAGTTGACAAGGCGGTGTTCGGCCGCAGGTTGAACTCGATGATCTGAGAGGTGTTTTCCAACCTAATTGTTCCTGTGATCCCGCAGCCCTGGCGGGTGAAGGCTAGGAGGGGAGCAGAGCGCTCGGCAGAGGGGCCGTGGCCGGGGCCGTGCCGGTGTCACTGCGGCAGTGCCGGTCCCCGCCCGCAGGGGGCAGCCCCTGCCCGCGCTCCGCGGCTCCCGACGGCCGCTCCTTCCCTGGCTCCCCGCTCTCCCTGCGGAGGCACCGCGGGGCAGCAACGGGGCTCATGGACAAGGGGGACACATCCTCATCCCCGAGACGGATGTGTCCCGGGCGGCTATCGGTCCCAGTTAAACGAGGAACCCTGCTGCCACGCTGAGTGGGATGCAGCTCTCAATGTAATTTCCGACCTGGATTTCAGTCCTGAGTCGTTGGCTTGCAGGAACTTCATTTTCGAGGCAGGCAGTATAATTAGCAGGGTGTGCCTGCCTAGCCTGAGCAATTAACGAGTTCAGCCCCACCAAGTCTATTTCCTGGTGCCTTCGCTATTGCATTTCTGGTCATCGCTTCTCACCTCAGTGCTCCCTGTCAATAATGTCTTTGTGGTCTTGAATGGTCGACACATCTTTCCTATCTATAGCTGGTAGCCTGAGCTGTTTTCCCCCCAGGTGACAGTAGTTTGTTGCCTAGAGAAATGAACTTATCAACTATGTCTACAACTTGTCAGCTTGAATTTCTTCCACCTGCAACAGGATCTTATTGTTTACCTGAGAAGCGTGTTGTTCATTACGGTACGTTTTGTGATGAAGACTCTCAGAAATTATTCACACTCCAGCTGTGAAGGGTGGTGTTATCTGCATCACCCACAGAGAAAACATTGACCAAAAGCTTTACCTGTGTTTGCAAGTGTGTGTCTCAGTATGAAGCTACCTCCTGGCTTAACAGGTGTGCAGCACCTAGGATGCATCCCTACCTATCTGTCTGGTATCCATGATACCAAGAGAATGATTCTGCAGTTGTACCCTGATCCCGAACCTTCTTATGGACCTTGAATTAGGCCTGAGAGGCTGTTAAATAGCAATGCCTCGTTGAGACTTGGATGGGATGAATTATGAGACTAAGTGGCCACCTTGAGGCCAAAAGGGGCTCTGTCAAAGGGAGATTGCATTTGAAGTGATTCTCAGGTGAATGACAGGGACCGAATGTCGGCTGAAAGTCATCCTATAGTCACAGTAATTCCTTGCAGCTGGACACAGTTTGGGTCTGGGGAGCTGGATCACTTCTGATACATTACGACCAGCATTGTTGCAAGAGCTCTGTGATAGACCAGCAATACACTGACAGCTCACTTGTGGGAATAAACAACCTAATGGTGTTTCCATGTAAACAACTGAGAAGAAAGAAATTATTCTCTGTAATGCTGGGGATGCATTACACAAAAAGGTAGTGGTACAAGACTTAAGGGACAGGTAGAGAAGCTGAAACAGTTGATTCTGTAATACAAAGGCCTTCTGATATCTGGTTTGGCATGAGTTACAGGGAAATAAGAGCTAGCAAAAGTCACACAGGCTGTGAGCCAGACACAAATTCTCTGTCACAGGGCTGCCCAAGTAGAATCCTCATTTGCACACATACATATATGTATATGCATAAATATATAGGGGGCTACGAAAAGTGGACAAGTTGAGACTTACAGGCAGATTTCTGCAGCCATTTGGGATATTTGTGTGAGAGAAATGCTGCTTCTCCATGGTAACTTTGGAAATGTTTGTGTTCATTCAGCTCATTTCTCACATGCTATATGAGCAAGCAAATCTACCTGCCTTGCAGTTGGTATATAGAGGTGTGGTTTGTTTTTCCCCGTGTGATTAAATGTGTTCTGTTTGGCACTTTGGATGAAAGGTGACCAGGTGTCCTTTGTTTCTACCAAAGCAGTTGAAATAGAATGACTGATGGTCTGTTTTTAAATAAAGGGGAAATGTTTCCATCACTAAGCAAATTTAAAATAAAATTACTTTCATGTTCAGAAGGCAGCTGGATTCCACAGTTAACCCTGCTTCAGTTCAGTGCCTCAGTAGGAGGGATCAAATACTACAGAAAAGACAATCAGTTTTAGCATGCAAGGTAATATTTTGCTCCAAGTGAATTTCTCATCACTTTACACCACATCGCATTAGAATTATTTTTAAGGTGCCTTTGTTATTTTTATATCTGATTTAGCAGAGCCTACAAGGGCAGATAATTGGAAAGCATCAGACTTTTTGTTTTCACAGAGAAAGTAATTTTATAGTGAATAATTAATTTATTTTAAAAGATAATAGTAAGTTAAGAGCAAAGCATCAAAGGTAGCACGGTCTTGATTTGATACTAGAAATCCTGTTGCAGATAACACTGTTGCCTAGAATCAAATAAAGTTCGAGGGAGAAAAAAAGGAGTGTTTTGGACTATCTCTGTCTGAGCTTTTGCATGATTTTGTATTGTGATAATGATTCATGGTCCAGAAAAGGCTTTTTTCTTCCGTTAAAAGGTTTGTTTTCTGACAACTCCACCATACATTGCAGTGGTAGCATCTATATATACTTGTTGATTGAAATGCTCCAAGGCTAAAAGTGTTTTAATGGCAACAGTGTTTTTGTTAAAGCAGCGAATTAAAAAGTTAATTGAATCTGATTTTATTTACATGTATATCTCCTTACAAACTAGAGGCCCACCTTTGAAGATGCTTTGAAGAAGAACTTCAAAGAAGTTAAGTCTGTACTTTGTATTGAGATATGCATGCAAATAAAATCAGATTCTTCTTTCTGAAAACCCTATTCAGTTAACATGAGATGGCAAGTCGGTTCTAAAGGCTTCCAAGACAGTGATGAAAGCACTGGGTTCTTTAGCTTCTATAATTAACTTCAGATGTATTTCACAGGTTGGCACCTTGTATTCATGGAATCCTGACATTGCTGTAGCATCACCTTCCAAAAAAGAGCATGGTCTGGGACATATCTGTTCACAGGAAGGAAAGTACTTATTGCTGGTTTGTGATGAGCAGCATAACAAGGTGTGTATGTATCTATCAGCCACATAAATGTGCAGAACAAGGCAGCAAAGTTGAAATTATACATATAACTAATTAGCACTAGATTAATATGGATGTAGAACTACGTGGGTTAGACACGTGTATTCTTTACAGACTGGTGAGGGATATGTCCTCAAGAAATGTGACTGAAAATGTGTCAACATGTACACTTACATTGTATCTCTCTCTCCCCACACTATCATTGTGCTAAGTGAAGGAATATGATCATATATCAATATTTAGACTTATGTATTATTACTGATCAGTTTCCACATCTCTAGCATGAAAAGTCCATTGAAATCAGTGCTGTTACACAAGAGCAAGCAGTTTAAAACCTCCACCAGTATTGTGTGCTTATAATGTGTTCTGATTGCAAAAAATCAATACCCAATTAGCTACCAAGACATTAAATACATGACCTGCTTAATAACTGAACAAATCTTTTACCTGAATGTGAATGAAGAATAAACCACCTCCTTGGGCCAGCAGTATGGTGATTCAGGCACCCAGGACATGGTGACAAGGGGAGGAAGGAGGGAGAACAGAAGGGACTTGCTGAATCCCTTGGAAAGTGGCAGTCACCCCAAGATTTAGGCCTCTAGGGCCCCACCTGTCCCCCACCCCACTGCTCAGGAGTCCAGGAGCCCCATTTCAGCTCAGCCCAGAGACTTCAATTCCTGAGTAAGCTAAGCATCTCCAGCTCTCTCTTCAGCTCCTGGATGGACCCCTGGAAAATTACTTTTAAAGAATGTTACTAATATATCCACTGGTTAGTCTAGATTTCACATTCACAGTATCATGGAAGTTATAGTGGTTGGAAGGCACTTCTCCAGGTCACAGCATCATGGGCTAACTCAGTTTGTAAGAGACATCATGAGGCCCACGTCAAAGTGTGAATGGCCCAGGTTCCCAGGGCTTTATTCAGCCTCTCTTGAAAAACTATCAGGATGAAATCTGCACCAATGTGCTCTAGCACAGCCTCCTCCTCAGAGCAGGGCTACTGCCACATCAGGTCAGTTGTGTTTTGTCTGGCCAGGCCTTGAAACCTTCAAAAGTGGAGCCTCTACAACCCCTGCAGACAACTTGTTCCAGTAGTGCATCACTATCCTAGTGAAGAAGTTTTTCTTTATACAATTTTTAGTTATTTAAAAACACGCTAATATTTTGTGTGTATTCAGTAGATATAGAAGGTGTTGTACAGTTACATTTGCCTTCCTCTAAATATTTAAATATTTGTAATATGCATTAAGATCCCCAATGAAAAAGCACTTTAAAACTGTACTTTAGTTGTTTTAGTAATCCCGATACCCCAGCTGGAAAAGAAAGAAGTCTGTCATTGGCTCTGCCAGCACAACCAGTATTTCAGGTACAGTTCCAAACCTAATACAATTTTTCAGACTCTACCAGGAATGTAAAACTAAGATTATCCATAAATGCAATGGTGGTTCCCTAGTGCATGATTATGTTCTCCTTTAGCATTATTTCAAAATAGTTTCCATGGTTTTAGATGCTGGCATGTTGTAAAAAGAGTAGGGTTTTCTAAAGTATAAGAATGATAGCTGATTTCCATCTCACACCACTGCCTTGCTTGGACAATGCCTTTCTCACAGGACTCAACCCATTGATAGACATGAGAAAAGGCTGGGTTAATAGGGCACCACTCCTGCATGCACGTTCAGCAGTTGATAATGATGAACGTCACATGAGCTTTAAAAATAAAACAAAATAAACCTTCAGCAAGTTCTTCACCCTTGGGCAGCGTACTGAATTATTTTTGCAGGTACTCACTGAGCTACTCACTGTAAATGTAACAATGTTTACAATTACTCTAAGATTAGCATCATGGTGTTTACAGAATTCCATGAAAGTCAGCAAAACTGAACCCCTGTGAACCAAAATGGGGAGTAAATTCTAGAAACAAGACCAGATAAAAAAACATGTGACAAAAGGTTCTTCTCTACAGCTGGGGATGTGTTAGTGCAAAGTATGGTTTCTGGTGTATATTATAGAAGTAATATGGGGAAAGGTTTGTTGGATTTTATGTAAGCTAAAATTCGTAACACCTGTTCTTGGCAGGCACCTGCTCTTTTCCCCTTATAAATATTGAATAATGTTTATGATTAATTTAGTACAACAAGATAGAACAGGCAGCTCATATCACAAAGAACCAACGTGCATCCTTTGTTTTCTGTAGCCCATTTTTTAAGTTGTTCAGTAATTTATCACAAGAGGACCATAATGGAGTAAAGACCTTGCAGGAAAAAAACCCAACAGTCTTAAGGTCACAATTGAAATAAAATACTTGCTCAGTTGTTTTAATGGTTTGGCTAAGTGCCTACAAAAATGGGTTTGTTTTGTTTGCCAGTGTTTACACTTCATGTCAGTAGGAGAAATTACTATTCGTATTGTCTCTATGAGATGCCACTGAACAGTATTACTAGTACAGAGTAACCCAGGCATGCCAAGGAAGGTTGAGTAAATAAAGTTTAACTTTTCAAAGCAATTTCAGCCTCACCTCTACTGTGCATAGATTTGGGCTTGTGGACATAATCACCTGTACACACCTCTGAATGTCATGGCAAGAATCCAAATGGTGTGAGACTCTGTACAAACTCTGGGAGCAAATAAACACAATTCCTATCACACAAACCATAAAACAGATGAATACAAGAAAAATAGGAAAAAGGAAACAACTAGATAACCTGTATGTACATGATCACCATGTTAAAAGTTCTTCTGGCATCAAGGGCAATGATGCTTAGAGCTTACAGGAAAGAATTTGTAGGTGATTTTTTCTTTGATGGATCATTTGGCTTAAAAGAAAACTAGTCAAACTTATGATTTTCTTTTTAAGCCACACAATACAAAATTATCTCAAATATGCTTTTTTTTTCTAATGGTAAACTCCATATCCAAAATGGTAAGCCTCATTTGGAAACTTCAACTCAGAAAAATCCAGTAATTTTTCTAAGTGAGATCTGTGAAGATCATGCCTGCAAGAACTATGAAGGCAAGCAGCTAGGCTTCCTTTACTGAATGTGCTAAAAGCATGAAATACAGCTCCCATAGTTACAGAAATAAACTTATATTCTAGAAACATAACTCAGATTGTTATTTTAATATCAAAGTAGGACTGGGAGTTATTTGCAGTCTGCAATTTTTCCTAGTCAGATTTGTAGTTGGCCTCAAGTCATTTCTCTGTGTTGTTTGGAAAATTGAATTCCCTTCCCCCTCTATAGCTTGGTGGCTTAGTACATATAGAACTGCTTCAGTGTTTTAAGAGCATCGAGTGACTATTTTTTTCCAGGCTAGAAGATATACTGCTGAGAAGTTCCACTGACTAAATGTCTGTTCTCTCAAACAGACATTGGAAAGCATGTTTGTAATTTCAGACTCCGTTTTGTTAGACATATACAAATACAGAACTAAAAACAAACACAAATCCATTCGCTAAAGAGAATAAGTGTACACAGAAATATCTCTGCAGAAAACTGTTTCCAAGCAATGCCGACTCCAAACAGTATTCAAAAGTTTTCTTTTTAATATGATTTTACTCCAGTAACTCTAATTAGCAAAGGAAAAATTAAACTTCTGAAGCATTTTCCTTTGCATTGGAAATACTAAAGAGGAATAGCAGCTAGAGTTCTCAGTTCCAAACAGGACACCTGTGACAGTGGGCACCATATTGCTGTAGAATAAAGAGGGCCTTTGGAGAAAACTGTTTAAGGCTTAAATAGGAGCTTTTAAAGTAAATCAGTGATGGAATACAGTGGGCATGTGAGCAGCACTATTTCACTGAAGGCAATTGTGTACAGAATAATAGTTAATTATAGTATAGTACAGGAGATATTAGAAAAATTCTATTTTAAGTTTTCCTTAAATTAATAGTATAGAACAATGGGTTTAAATGATACCTCCTTTTAAAGGTATATTAATAAGTCCCACAACTATTTGGAAAGCATGGTAAAGAGTTATAGACTTCAGTGGAAAATGACTGGCTATATGACTTCAATGTTTTGGTTGTGGCTCACAATGATTGTGTCAGTACTCAAAACTGCAGTTTCAGCTGTCATTAAATGCAAAGCACAGAAAAACTGACACAGCAAAGAGACAAATTGGAATCATTGTTAACACTGGATTTTTTGGTTTTGTTTGGGTGTTATTTCTTTTTTCTGTGTATGCACAACCAGGAATTAAATTTTCAAACTTCTGGAAAGAGACCACAAGGGTGAACCCTGGAAGGAAGCTAAATACAATCAACTTTTTTTTTCCTTCTAAAGAAGCTATTCCTGAAATACACTGAAATTCTTTACACTTTCTTTCACATCATTTCTAAGAAAAACTAAACAGAACTTCTTTAGCTGGATTTCACTGTATTTTAAAGTTGATTCCTATGCTATTAAGCAAAGCATTCATATATTTTTTTATTGAACTAAAATTTTATTTTGCTAGAAATTATTAAAACTGTGCATATTCATAGTCCTCTAAGGAATGAGTACTCTGCCAAATCTGAAAACACTTGGAACAGAAAGAAGGTCTAACTTGCATACTGTGCTACATTTTTTTTACTGATTTATGAACAAGACACTGATGCTGAGTTGTACAGTTTGTTGGGTCCATGCAGTGAAATAAACACAGCTGCATTTATTACAGTGATTGCATAATCACATATTTGGTACTCCCAAGCTTCTGGGAATATTCAAAGAGCAGTATGAGCTGAAAATCCTAATTTCCTTTACCCTCTCTGTTACTCTCATTTTATTTTATATTTAATGCAAGGCTTTTGTTTGTATTAGTTAGATATTTTAGTAGTAATGATTCTGCAACAACAGTAATTCAGATCATTTGCACCAGTTGTACAGAGTGATACTGCCATTGCATAGGTCATAGAAAACACAAAGGTGCCCCTTGTCACAGGTACTGCTTTGAGCGATCCTCAGCTGTTACTCCATGTAGCATAGACTTTACTTCAGTGTAATTTCTAGATAGCCATAATACCATCAGTCTTTCAAATGATTATTTTGGAATTTGAAAATATTTTATTCTATTTTATTAGCAATATGCTAGTCTTTATGCCAGTCCTTGAGACTGACTTTATGTATAAACAAGAACACTGAGCTTTGCGGCACAAACACATTCTCTCTCATCACAAGCAGTCACCAGGTAGATGAAATTATGCAAAGGAAAATAAACAAGGCAGCCAGAGACTTTTAATGATCTACCACAGTGGCAAATTCTTCCCAAATGAATATCTTTTCATGTCAGCCTAAAACAAAAAGAATTTTTTCTGTAATCCTCTAAATATCCAGAACATGGATAGTATGCTAAATATATTTAGAAAATATTTTGTCTTTTTTTTTAATCTGAAAGGGGAGACTGGAGTCACAGTGGTGGAGTCACAGATTCTGCACACACACCAACTATAATTTCACCAGTGACTATTTCATCCGTGGTGGGGATCCCAGGGACAAGCCATGCTCACTCACAAGGAAGAGAATGGGAAAATCTGTGCTGGTTGATAGATTGTTTATCATGCCCTGAGTTTTTTCAGTAACTGAACTCTGCATTTTATTTATGAGGCAGAAGCTGCTGCAACTATCAAAACTCATTCATGACTGACTGGAATACCATCCATCTGTATTCAGAACTGAAATGAAACAGGGTGGCATCTTTTAAAAAAAATGCAATATGTAGTTTAAAGAAGTACTTCGCTGTAGCTGTAGTGCCTGGTGGTGGGAAGCTACTACCTAAGGAGAAATTCAGTTCTGCTTTACTGACCAGCACAGTCTGCATGTTTGGGATGCAATTAAGAGGCTTTTGTCCATTGGATGTTTTGTTTACCCTGAGTCCTGAGGCATTCATTTGAGAAGATAATCGGCTTTGTTAAAAGAATACAATTTCATCTTGTTTGATGGAATGTTTTTTCAAATTGTTTTAGATTTTTTTGTTACAATATTTATTTAGTGAATCAAAATGTAAACTGTGTAATTGCTTCAAAGGAGGCCACATATAATATAATTAGAGAAGACATAAATGTGGTTGGTGTCCTAGATAAATAAAAATGGTATACAGAATTTAGACAAGCTCTCAACGTGATCTGTTGTCATTAAAGCTAAGGACAGCAGCAAAAGACTTTGGTCAGCATTTATGAAATCTCCATATGTTTATTCTGATTTTCAGCTGATAATTCCTGCAGCCTTTGTTTTTCTAGATGAAGGTTTTCTTGCACAGATAATGACATCCATATTCCTGTTGTACAGTCATTTGCTGTTTGCATACCTGTAGATATGTAACTCAGTAATAATGAATAGTTATACATGACTTAGATTAGATATAAAGAAGATTTTTTCATGGTGAGGGTGCTGGGGCACTGGAACAGGGAGGCCAGAGAAGCTGTGGATGCCCCATCCATGGAAGTGGTGAAGGTCAGGGTGGATGGGGCTTTGAGAAACCTGGTCTAGGGGAAAGTGTTTCCACTTTATCAATGAAAAAAATATATCAGAAGTTTTTCTGCCATGGAGGAAGTGGAAATGCAGAATGCACTTTGTTAAGAGATACAGAAATACCTCAACCAAATGAAGAAAATTAGTATGGCAACTCCGGGAATACTATTATTCATTCATTGAGATAATTTCCCAGCAACTTGGCTTCTCTTTGGGGAGATAGAGGCTGGGATTGTTTCCATTTTCCAAGAACTGGAGTCTTAAAGGCAGGTTATCTCTGAATTTCACATAACCATGGTGACTGGCAGTCTTTTTTTTGTACTCTACTCAGTTTTACACCAGGACCAAAAACCTCTCATGATCACTTGAGTTCTGAGGGGGCTGTTATGCTACAGTTGTATTTTCCTAGGCTCTATAATCCCTTGAATGTTTCTGTTCACAGTCTAGATTGCCCCCACAGTTCAGCTCCCCTGAGAATGATCCGAAATACTGCTGTGTCTTGAAGTGCAAAGAGTACATTTTCCTGCAACTTTTTCACAGCATGTCAGCTGCCTCTTTTTATGCAGCAGAGCTGCAGTTTTTCTACACTGATGACTTCAGATGCTTGCAGAGCAAGTTTTGGATCATGCATCTGTGAGCAGGAATGGAAGGAAGGAAGCAGGGGTGGGAGAGCTCCTCTTTTAGAGGCAAAGAGCTGTTACATGTCATTGGTGTGCAGTTGAATCATATCCTTAGGCCATCACAACTACCGCTTCCTCCATGGTGTCATTCTCACTGCAGTTAGCTTTGATTGTTCCATTGCACCACCAGTAGCATGGCTTTTATCCAAAGACAACTCTGTATAGATAGAAAAATGAGGAAGGGTTTGAGAGGTTATAAGCTGGCTGAACACAGTGTGCTGACTCTCGCACTTGTGTAGATAGGCAGAGTGCTGTAACTCTGAGAAGCTCAGGGGCCAGCTAAGCAGAACAACCCAAGGTCTAATCCACAAGCTGGGCAGACTCAAAGAATAAGTTTCAGCTTAATGTTAGGACTAACAAAAGAGAAAAGATCACTGGGGCTGGTGTAACAAACCGCTAACCTTTAAGAGAGTGCTCAAGAAAATACTGAACTCATCTACCTTGAAAGTGTGAATACATCTACTCAGTTCTTTGAATAACAGGGATGAAGGTTTTGGACTTACATTACTGCCTTTGTTTAATGGTGACAATAACGTGGTGAAGAAAATCAGAAAAAAATACTGCAGAATGAAACAGAAAATGCAGCTCAGTTCCAGGCTACAAGCAGGTGCATGATCCAGGGATATGCCAGACAAGAAGAGTTTGGGGTTGATAAAAGTTGAAAATTATTAATGTTCAGGGAAACAGGACCTTGTAAGTAGCCTGTGTCAGAGAGAAACCTGTCATCATCAGAGAAGTTCCGCTATTAGTTTAAAAAGAATATCCACAAGATTCCATTTCTGGACAAAGAAGGTCTTTTGGGTCATGTTGGGTATGAACTCAAGCACACAAAAATACCAGTTCCTGATATTGGTAAGCTGGAAGAACAGTGAGGACTGAAAGTTCTGCATAGTCAGGCAAAGGTGATCTGTGGCCTAATGCAGTAGTATAAAAGTTTAGAGAGCAAAATAGCTATAATTTTGTTAGTGGTAATTAATTTTATAATTTGATATTTATATAACGCACAAAAAGTATGTAGTCATGAGGGACAGAAAAAATTCTGATGCCATTTAACTTTCTTGGGAGTCATATCTACTCCCATTTGTTGCCTATCTTATGCAGGTTTCCTTGGAAAACATTTTCTACTGAAACAAATTAAATGTATTATGATTAAAAGAGCCCAATGGCCCAGTAAGGCTGAAAGCATCCACATACTTTTGGTTAACCAAGAAAGAATAAAATGTCAGAAAACATACTTTTCTGGCAGAATTGTGTCTGTTTTAAGCTTACACCAAACTTCTACAGCTCAACAGCTAAAGTCAAAATTACATAAGCTGACTATGTGTCCAGGACATTGAACTTGCTTTCTCCACTACAATCATCATTAGAGCTGCTCTGAGAGTGGCCAAGAAATGTTCTCCTCCATCCCTCCAAGTTACACTGTTGTTAATGCTGTGTATCCATTTTGGTTGGGTTTTCCTAGCCTGCACAGGCAAATAGCTTCAATCTGTGGGCTAAAATACAATGGATGAGCTTGGTGGTCCCAGCTGACTGCATCTAAACTACCCTCTTAGCATAAAAGTACAATTTCAGGAAGAGCTGCCTGACGTTACATGGTTGGCCATGTGGCTTTTGTACTACTGCTCACCACTTGCTTCTGAGAGGCCAAAAGGATTGCAGAAGCAAGCCGAGGGAAAAGCAGTGTTCATTCTGCAGTGGGTGATGAGTAAGTCCCACAAGACTTTTCTTCTGTTTCTTGAAGTAGAACATGAAAGTTATTAGGTCTTTAATTTGGTAATTTAACTTGAGGCTTAAAATGCCAAAGGATGAAAGCTACAATTCAGATGTAATGAACTTTCCGGTGAACTTGAACTTTGATTAAAAATGCAATAAATATTGGCTTGAAATATTTAGTGAAGTCTCTGCTGTCCTTTTGTCTACCTTTCTCCTTTGTCTCTCATTTTTCTGTGCTCTGTTCCTCTTCTGAAAGGCTCTTCCACTCCTGACTGAGGGTATTTGGAGGTGTGAGACTCAGAACACTGGATCACCACTCTGCCAGGCCCAGCTGTGCTGCCCACTGAGCTCACAGACCTCCTTCTGCACTGGATGTAGCTCCATGGAATGCAGTTTCTTGTTCCCACTAGTTACACATCACAATTGCCAAAAAGCTGCTCAGGGTGAATACGAAGGGTGGTGATGAGCTCACCCAAGAATGGGGATGGCTCAGCTGAGGGCAGTGTCCTGCCAGACAGCAGGGACAGCACCGGGCTCTCATGCTCCAGCCCTTGCTGCTTGCCCCCCCCGGGCCTGCAGGGTATTTAAAAGGGTCAGGAACATCCTCACAGCTCTGCCAAAAAAGGAAACATTTTCCAGTCACAATCTCTGGAAACAGACAATGTGCATGGCTACCTGAGGGAGATGGCGTGTCCCTAAGAATGTCTGTACTTCTGCTAAATGTAGAAATTTTAAATACTTCCTTTTCAGCATGATGAATACTTTAAATCTCCAGCTCTGTAGGTATTTAAGCTTCATTTTCTTTCCTATATCCCTTCCTTTAGCACGGAAAGAAACAAGCTTTGAGACCACCCTTTACTGGTTTCAGGTAATCAATTTTCACATTGCAGTCACTCAATATGTACATTTTTTACACCTGTTTTTTTGGTCTTAGTATTCCATGTGGTAGCAACCCGTTCCAGAAGAACAGATCGTATAAATTAATGAGAAAAAAAAAACATTTTTCTGGAATAAGCACAGAGACTTTGAATATTTCAAGAACATCGGTGCATTTAAAATTCAGATTTATTTCGCAACTTGGTTTAACTGGCAGTCCTAAAAACACCTTATTTTTTATGATCCATTATTCCCACCAGAAATATTCAAGCTGTCACAGTAGTTTATTTTACAGTTTGCAAACATATGAACCAGTGAAACACGTAAAGTAGACTTCACTTCAGAAGAAATCTTCACTCACTCACAGCAGCTAAGGCTCTTTACTTCATTTAGGTGTTGTCTAAAGCTTTGATTTCTGGCTATTATTCTCCCTGTGCTCAGATCTGCTCTAAGTACTTTTTCCTGCTTACAAATAAGAACATGCAAAAATACTTGCAATATCAGGATGCGATCTGCATTTTCAGAAAAAAATATTAGACTGGTAAATGTACCTTTTTGAACGTACCTATTACTAAACTTTAAAATGAGTAACTTTCAATCAAACAAACACACTCACAGCCCTACGATATCTACCCCGGCAGATGTGTTGCTGTGGGTTCTTTTCAGTCACACCTGAACTGACCTCTTTGGTCACTTTCTTCCTACTGTGTTTTATATTGAAGTCCACCTCATTCATGGTGCTCCTGTAATTTAAACAAAACATACAAAGAATCACTCCTCTCCATTCAAACATGCCAGTGAACAGGACGCATTTTTTATCAAACGACTTCCCCAAACAAACACATCTAAGAATTAATGAAGACATTATGTCCCAAAATAAAACCAGGAGAGTTCAATATGACAAAATTACTTCTTTCCATCCTCTGATAATCAATCCTGACAGCTTCCCCATCGCAAAACTATTTCTTTGGATTCCTTATGTGCTTAAACCCCTGATTAAACACCATTTCGCCTGTTTGCACCATGTTCTTCTCATCAGTTTCTATAAATATTGCACATGTGCACTCAGTGGTACCGTCTGTAACACAAAACCAGTGGGAGCATTCCAAGTTGCAAAGTTATCCATTGGTAAACTGTTTGGACAGAGGTGTGAAGAAAGGAGGCTTTGTTCTTTATATTTTAACACTAGATGGCATTGCTTCCTCCCCCTGCACCCCCAAGGAAAACTTAAAGATGAAAGTTGTCGTGACTCATGTAAGAGAAGAATTAGTGACTTGCAATTTTTGCTATGACTATCACCCTTACAAGCATTTCCTGTAAATCTGAACTCTCGAGTGTGCCACCAAGCCTTTGGTTTGTAGTCCTCTGTCTGCAGCCCCCATACTCCATGCACCAAGGAATTGCACTGCTGGTGGAATGGTTTTCTTCAGGTTTCCCTTAAGTAACGAATGCTAAAGCTACAGATGATACATACTACGATGTAGAATATTTTGTTACACAAACTGTATGTCCTCAAGATGCTAATGAACGTCCCTGGACCTTCCCCTCTCCAGCTGATTCTCCTTCTTTCATCACACAGATTCATCAGCTGCAGCAGGAGCCAGAACAAACTGAGGCAGGAAGGGACCATACAACCACTTTTCCCCAGGGCCCTTTCCCACAAGAAGAGAGGGATTGGGTTCCTCTCTTTATCATATAGCAGGAGCCAGAGCCAGTAGGGCATTGTCCAATTAAAATTAAATAGCAGCTGTTGACAGTTGCTTGTGGGCTAAATTGGTTCTGTGGGGAATAGCTCATTAGAGCCGTCATCTTCATGAAGAGCTGATTGTGTCCTGCGGGGGCTTCTAAGGCTGGAACCTGCCTTCGGTCCGCACCAGCATTATGTGCAATGCTTGGTGCTGCCACACTCGATGTCATGGGCCAGACTTTGCTTTTCCTACCTTAGTGTCAATCTTACTAAAAATTAACCACAGAGAACGCGCCGTTCCCAGACAGGCTGCTCTTCTTCCCCTGCCTTGGAGCAGCTCCTCCGGCCTGACCCGCAGCGCGGCAGGGAAGGGGCTGAGGCAAGACCTGCCCCCTCTCTTGCTTGGCCCCTTTCGCCGAGCAGAGGAGGCCGGCGGGGCTGGCTTCTCCCTGGGGAATCCCCGTGGCCCGAGCGCCGCCGGGCCGGGCCGGGTGCAGCTACCTTGGCTGGCCAGGAAGGGTGAGGCTCCAGTTCGGGGAGCCACAGGTAGGCGGCGGCCGCCTGCTTTTCCCAGGTTCGTGGAGGTTTTTTTTCCCCCTCCTTTCCCTCCTCCTCTTTTTCCAGCTCTCGCTTTCCGGGTTGGGAGTTTGGTGCGTTCAGAAAAGTGCCTGCAACGGCGTGGGGTTCCCCAGGTGGAGCTGGTCCGGGCTTTCTCTCCCCTCCTCCTCTGGCTGGCTTTCCTCCTTTGTGGCCGCATCCAGGGCGCTTCAGTCCCCCTCCCACGCTTCCTCTTTCCCTCCGTCCCCGCCTCATCCTCACTTCGGGGAGAGAAAGCCGGGCTCTTTCCTGTCTCCTGGCCGCGCCGGGCTCTCACCGCGCCCGCCGTGCGGCGGTGCTGCGCTCCCCCTCCTCTCTCCTCTCCCCTCCCGTCCCCTCCCTCCTGCCGGGGCCGCTCCCGCCTCCGGGGGCCACTCCCGCACATGGGCGCCGCGCGGGGCTCCCCCTGCGCCGAGGCGGCGGCTCCCCCCCGGCTCCGGAGCGCCTAGCCCGGCCGCCCTCCCGCCCCGATTCATTTGTTGTTGTGCTGTTCCCTCTCTCTCGCTCCCTCTCCTCTCTCTGAACTTTTGTCATCGCGGCCGCTGCGCGGATGAAGACTTTTCCCGCCGGGGACGCCTAGCTCTCCCCGCACCCCTCCCGCTGCCGTGCCCCGCGCTGCCCCCCGGCCGCGATGCCGTTCCCCCTGCGGACCCTGGAGCCGCTGAAGCTGTGCAGGTTGGAAGAGGCCGGCGGGGATGGCACGGAGCGGGGCGGCCCGGCGCCGGGGGACCACGCCGGGCCGACGGA